>JAVTVY010012591.1:0-50096 GCA_036873755.1 Hanleya hanleyi
TAACAAACATCAGTGCTAATCGGCCACACATGTCTCTTGAACAAGTGATAGGCGTATTGTTTTTACCTGCGGCACGCAGGTCTACGGGAGGCTCGCGTTGTTGTTGTTCTTGTTGTTCTTCTTCTTGTGACTTTTTGAAATACGCATGCGCTAAGAGAGTGTGATCTCTGCCACATTAATCTTTTCAACCTCGGAGCTCACATGACAACCCTGTCTTCAGGCACGTTTGAATTCATTTGCAACTATATTTGCTTCGTTGATTTCCGTTCACACTTCAATTCTCTTACGGTACGTCAACACATAGGAAACTTCAGTCGATTAAAAGCTGTCGATCGACACATCAGTCATTGTTTTCAGGTATTACCATTTTCACTGAACAGTATATGTCTATGTATATGCACTTTAAATTGCTTATATATCAAGGAAGACGAGCCTTAACCTTGTCTGTGGTTCAGCTAATTTGCATAGTCATAGGCGACTGTCTTAGAAGGTAGAAAAATAAGTTCACTACCGGTACTTCTAGTAATCATTTTATCTACCCAATCTAGATAATTCACAAATTGGTGAAGAAGTAGACAAATAACGCATTGGCATTATGATTAACATTGAATAGTACTTGGTATCAAATTATAGACCATGCAACATAAAAACAAACGCAACAATTACGTTTCAGAAGTAAGGGAACAGCTCACCAACATTCGCGGAAAAAAAGATGTGTATATAACTTATAGAAATGACAATTTGGTATGATGTTTAACTTTACTCCCCAAGCAATTCGCATATATGGAAATATGTTTTGAAAGGAATAATAATTTAACCCTCTGTGAGAATCGAAACGATGACCCTCCAATCCCTGGAGTTGCACTTACTGTCTTAGCTATACCGACTCATTGATAATTCTCAAGATTGACTTTATGCGCAACTGATTTTATAATACAGAAATGACTATTTATATTTAATGAGTTAGACCATCATTTGCGTGAAAAATACATCATAGTTGTGCAGTTATATTGTGCACTTTCGGTTACAAACATGAAATTTTGCACATAGCTATTTTGAATGATCCTCTTTCGGAACACAGCCTCTCTATCCTCATTCTCGCAAACCAGGGCCTTGCTTCGCTGGTATTGATGTTCCCATCCTCTTCGGCATGCAGAATCCCTTTAGAGATTAGCATTAATCACTCCCGTAAATTCAATACTTTTGTGTATCAACAGACAACGGGCAGAAACATATTGCATTTAACATCATTCTCTCAAGTCAGAGCTCATTTCTGCTAGAATTGACTGGTTCTACACTTCACAATTTACGTTACTTTGTCAATCAGTTTTACGAATAAAATTACGTCATGTATCAGTAGATACTGATCATAAAAGCGATCTATTTGACCTCGTTGCCAAAAGCTAGGGCCTTGATTTCCAGGAGGGGGTTTTTAGTTTGATTTTGTTACTTAGATACCTTTCACTTGGCAGTCATTTTCGTGAATGCAATAATTTGATGTACCAAAACATAATAACGAGAATTCTCTTACACACATACCTTGTTTAGTGAACTGGCCCTGAAATTTCGCACTTAAATCTCCTTTGGAATGACTTAGTGACAAACATATTCGCGAATTGAGTATAGGAGATATCCATAGATATTGACTAGAAATGTTTCTTATTTGCAGAATTTGATTTTTTTTAAAGAAATTGATAAAATTAGCAACCTTCGAAATGGCTTGGCCGAACATGTCAGATGAGATGATATTTCCTAAGAATGAAATAGTTAATCACTTATATAGAAGAAGCAAACCATGTCTTGGTATTGACTTGCTGCGTGGGAAAAAAGTGTCAAGATATTTAGTAAATGTAGAAACTTAATATCAAGACTGTCAAAGGCCTCAATTTGAATAGTGAAAAGTGTCATTATGCCTCTTGGACAGTTCGATAAAGCCTTCAACCTCATTCCATTATTTCACAGATCAAAGTGATAAACCTGCTATCAAATTCATTGAAAATTAACTTTGAAGGAAATATAAATTTTTCCATTTTGCTCGGCAAAGTAAGCGAGAAGGGAGACTGAAGAGCGTAAATTTTCGCGCTATGATTAAATCCTTGAAATTTGTTTGGATTTCCAAATATTTGAAAGCCTTTTTGATTTGTAAAAATCAACGGCTGAACCGAATGCTTTGAAACTTGGCATACACGACACTTGTTCCAAGACATTGCCAAAACGATCATTGTGACTTCGTCTATCAATTCAGTATAGACGGCACGGACCACTCAAAGTCGTCGGATTTCGAACGGGGAAAGTGAATATATATACATATGGTATCAGACCTATTACGCAGTTCCTACAATTGTGGGCTAGAAGTTGAAAATTACTCCCCTTAGTGAAAAAACACTGGCAGATGGCGCTTTTATTCTACAATTACCACTACCTCCGCTGATATGTCTTTCACTTATTATTGTCGCTGCCGCAGGTTTTGACTACAATGTAGTCATTTCTCACTTGTTTTTTCTAAAAATGACTGCTACCGGACTCGTTGTGGTCATTGCCCATTCGTTTTCATCATGTGTTTCTGCGTGGAACGTCAATTATGGGTATGTCACACTCTATCATGGCATGCTTGTCACACGATTGAACAGTCAAAAACTCACTCACTCCAGTCCGAACTCGATCGGATAAATTATATGGTTGCTATGGCAACATAACCAGTGTTTTTAAATTATTTTTTGTTGTTTTGATATTTAGTCAATCAGTCAAGAGTCAGTCTCTGGAATGTTACGAAATTTATATAGCAGTATCTGCAGAAAACAGGCAGCCTGCTCGTTCAAGAGATATCTGTAAAACCGATATGATGATGACTTCACATTTGGTGTACTTATCTGGTCGAACCAGAATCATATCGAAAATAAATCCGTTTGGATAAACTTGTACTGTCGTGAGTATTCAGACCGAGGAATTAAAGCAGCAATTGAACTGGTGAACTTAGGATAAGGGCTAGATAGATTTCATCCCAGGTTTTGTAACAGATTTCTGTCTCCTACTGCCAATAGTACGGCAATATGATAAAAAGATTATCCACTTCGAGGTAAAGGCATGAAATTTTGGATGAACATAGCCCTCAATTTTTTTATCAAAAGCAAAATAGGACTCACCTGAAGATGATCACCAAATCCAAGATGGCCGCCATTGTAATTTAGGAATCAGGAGGTTATTTGGTATCCCTAGCTATCTACGAAAAAAAAATCTAGAATCCCCCCCCCCCAAGATGCCCCCCTTGATGACATTAACATCATATTATGAAAATGATTTTTTTTTATAGATTAGTCGTTTAGATTTTTTAAAATATATATGCTATTTTCTCCGGGAAACTACAAAATAAATTAGGAAATAATTATATGATGTAAACAAATATAATTTTCGGCACTTTTATTCTTAAAAAGAATATTTGTTTAAGAAAAATCAGGAAAACTTAAACGTTTTAGCCACACCCTCATGGTCACCATTTTGAATTTACTCATGATCTTTTGCTTGGAGGGGTATGCAGGTTACACAGGCGACACAGAAATTATATATAAGAGTTACAGTTTAAATTATATTTAAAAGGTAAATAAGTTACCTGTCTCTGTCTTTGTTGGGAGGGGATTTATCAGTCGAGCCAGCCAAAAGATCGTATGAAAGCTGCGCTAACTTACTGCTTGTAATAGCAGTAACAATTGAAGGGTATTCGCACCTCATTCGCCATCTTGGATACGGAGGCCATTCTCCAAGAAATTCGAGCGGATCATCACTTTATATTGAAAAGTAGGTCAAGTAGTAAACAACTGTGTCAAATGGGTTGTTATAAGCTTGAAATTCAGCAAAATGGAAGCTAATTTAGTGACTCAGGGGCGATTTCGCTATCGCACTGGCGGACATCTTGGATTTGGTGGCCATCTTGGAATAATTTCAAGTGTGCTCCTTAGCAAATTTTAATCAGCTGATTAAGTAGACCTACTATAAATGTGCCAAGTTTCATGCTATTACCTCAACGTGCAGAATTCCCCAAATTTCATGCACCATATTGCTGTACTACAACTACACACGTAAGTTTACCTTTCCAAGCCACTTTCCATCTTTTTCTTTGGCGACAGTCAAAGCCTGCTGAAGTCCCACAGCCGCGGCAACTCCCAACTCAGCGATAAGATTGTGACCACAGGCGTGTCCTATCCCAGGTAGAGCGTCGTATTCACACAATATCCCGATATTCGGATGAATATTATCACCCTCCTCTCCATACTCAGCCTTGAAAGCAGTTTTTAGGTGATAATTCTTAGTCACACGGAATCCCTGCTTCTCGAAAAAGGCTGTTAACAAGTCGTGCGCTCTAACCTCCTCATAGCCTAACTCCGGGTTGACCCAGATTGCTGTGCTTATTTCACCAAATTCAGCCGACGAGAAGTCAATCTTTTCACATGCCGCTGTTTTCAGTATGCTTTCCATGGTGCAGTGTGTTGGCCAAATGTGCTTTCAGGCTGAAGTAACAGAGTAGCTTAACTGAAAGAGCTGTGAGATAAGCGACCCATAAGTCTATCAGACCGTATTATATAACAGACTGTTTGTACTGTCTGCTCTTGTTAATGTTACAGCTGTTTTTTAATGTGCACCATTTACTTGCTTACTGTATATACATCTGCACGACATTGGCCCGGGAGAAGATTACAATGCTAACCAGGTCATACAACTTTTCAATTCAGTTCCATTTATTGCTCGACTGTGACATTTGACAGTACAACGTTTGGCAGGATAACATGAAATAACATGAATACAACTTTATACAAATAGTTGTAGGATAGCTGGATACTGTACTATGATATTGGTAGTTACGATCATGGAGATCAGAAGGGTCCATCGATCGGCTCTAGTACGCTCCATGCTCTACTCCAGTGGCAAACGGTAAATGTAAATCAGGTGCAAGGCATAACTTTGCCTGGCAATCTGTTGTATTTGATGTCCAATAGTAGTGGGGAAAATAGGACTCTATGCCACCTGTGCAAGAGCAAGGTTCATTGACGAGTTTACCCGCGTTTAAGATGGATCTCTCCGGGGAATAGGCGGGTAAACCCGCAGGTATGTAGTTACGATTATGGAGGTCAGAAGGGTCCGTCGGCTCTAGTACGCTCCATGCGCAACTCAAGTGTCAAACGGTAAATGTACATCAGGTGTAGGGCATAACCTTGCCTGGCAATCTGTTGCTTTTGATGTTCAATAGTAGTGGGAAAATAGGGCTCCTAAGCCATTTGTGCAAAGAGCAAGGAACATTGGCGTAAACAGGGGGTAAGTTAGGTCTACCAGCGGTTAAGACGGGTTCACCCGCGGATAAGCTGGGTTTATCCGTGGTTCAGGCGGAGGCGGGTTCAGTCGTGGGGAAGACGGATATTCCCACGGATAAGTCAGAACAGTCGGGAAAGACTAGACGTCCTACAGATTACAACACATACAAGGGAAGTGGGAAGAGGTGCCGACATACTGACAGAGCCACATGACTTTACAGTATAGTCTTCCGGTTAACCTATTCTAAAGCACATACCAAGAATTTAACGATTCGTGATATGTGTTGTATCTCAGGTACGATTTTATTGTACCTGTTCATGTGGCAACTTGGATGATATGACCACACGGCCCCTAGCACCGACATAAGCGGTATTAGATACAAATCTAGAGAGCTATGATGGAAATGCTCTGACAACTCGTATATTGATAATTGATGAGCTGTTTCGCTGTGACAATGATTACACTGGAGATTGGTGAGCTGTATCTTCGTCAGATGAAAATGACGGCATTTAACACAAAAGACTAGTCTGTAAGGCCCGATGTCGACCCAGCATCAACTTCCCACAAGTGCCAACATATATCAAAGACCAAAAGGTCTGTACAGGGGGCGGGCCACGGGGACGAAACGTCCACCAGCAGAATCTCGCCATAACCAGTATCTCGCCACAGGCCATGACCCATGTGTTATCACGTAACAGTTTTTGTACAGCTACCTCTAGTATTATTTCATACTGTGACAAGAATTGTATCGACGTTATACTAGAGCATACGTTGAGGAGTTATAAAACTACTACACCAGGATGAAGATTGGAATTTTAACCCAGAAAGATATCGCTCACGCTGAAGGAAAGATGAAAGAACTCATTTTTGAATAGTAATATCATTTTATAATATGAAATGCTGAATTTAAAAGTGATAACCCACACCAAGCTTCCACTCCAGGCATATCCATTTCAAATCTCCTGAGAGAAATTTAGTTCGAAGAATTCTCGTGTCAATATTCCAGTCATATCTGCTTCCTTCTATATCATATCAAACGGATTGGAGAAAATGTTATTGTTTGTAGGATCAGATTTTCGAAATATCCCGAACATATACCGACGGATTGAAATTAAGCATGCATGTCACAAAAATAGTACAATAAATAGAAGAGATTGGGCAGACCATATATTGCACGAAGAAGTGAATGTGTCAGCAAATCAAGACCAATTGTGTGAGCTTAAGCTCTATATATGCCTGTATATGACTCCGTCGTGTTCAGTCCTTGTATCCCTCCGCTGCTCTCTGTAACCGGAAGTCATGTTTAACCTGCGCCATGATATCCGGGCTCAGTAAGACGTCAATTCCAACCATCGCTAGACACTTGGCCATGTTCAACGTGTATGGTTGGGCCTTGTGGTCACCTGTACAAAAATAAATAAAAGTCGTTGATTACATTGCTGGCTCAGGAGAGCAAAACCCCTCATTGGTCATTAACCATCACAGAACAACAAAGACGAACAATATGAGAACTACTCACCGTCACCAGTGTAACGCCAGATTATGCGTTGCTAAGAAAGTGATGACATATTGCACTATTCTACAACGGATGTCTATTTCCCACAACTGGGCAGAGGAGCATTATCTGCCTGACCATCACAAGTCCTGCGTCCCAAGTCGCTATCACGATCACAAGTCGGTATTGCGTCAAACTTTACGAATGTAATCATGAAGCTGGAAACAATTTGCTATGACAATTTCACCAATGGTAGGACATGTAAAGCGTTATTTGCCCTGCAAAGAAATAGGTGGATTGATGCTCTAATGACGAAGTCAAATTATCATTGAATATACCTGTTGCAGTAGTATAGTCTCGGGTGTGGTTTTTAGCGTCGGTACCGATATAGAAACATGGGTGGATCCCTGGTATCACGTGAGTCACATTGCCCATGTCTGTGGACGCCGATACCGCCATATTTTTTTCAGGCGCCATAAACGGTATTCCAAGAGGTTTAGCATTTTCACGGGTCAGTCTCGCAAGAGTCGTGTTTGTTATCATATTGAGATCCCCTCGTTCTGCGAACTTTATTTCAACCTGGAAACGAGAAAGTCAGAAAAATAGGAACAATGCATTAATGCAGATTGTCACTCATCCAGGTGTGGTCAGTGGTCCAGGTGGAAATATTTGAAATGAATACGCAAAACTAGTTTTCAGAACAAAATGAATTTTCTGCCTGACGTTGAGATGTTAACGAAACAACTTAAACAAGGTTACTAATTTCACAATTAACAATTAGCAACAGCAAGCGTCAGATCCGACATTCAATATCCAGCCAATGTCCATAAAAGAATTTCCGCGTCAATAATCGAAATATCTTTTTCGTCTGAAAGCACCAATTTCAAATATGTATGAAATAAAAATAATAAAAACACAAGATGGTTTCAACACTTTTCAGTGACGTCAGCAAGACATGATGTTCTAGATATTAAATCCTAATCACTGGCCATTATTCTGTATCAAAAATGAATTCCAAATCGTATCCAGAGTATGTATATCAGTAACTCTTTGCTTGTGTCTGTTCATTTGAACACCATGGAAATAATAAACAGATGATATTTAAACGGCCTCTGGCCCCGGGTAAGACGGAATTAGACACAAGTTACGACATGTAGCGCCAGTGAGGGATATTGCACGGTACGATCGTATTTTGCCGTCAATGTACGATATTTATCACAGAGTTTGAGAAACTTTGAATGGAGGCGTTTGTTGGTATAGCTCTGGTTGACTAGTTTTATTGAACACCGTCATTATTAATGAACTAATGTGTTCAATGAGGTCATGATGAGGAATAGTAGTATAGAGTATCGGTAACGTTGCCTTTGGCAAGATCCAACCAGTCAGCAAGCACTGTAGGCTCTACGTTTTTTCGATCGACCACTCAACAACGTACTGTTCAAGTGCTATAGCCCTATAAGGATTATCCCTTCGTCGGCCATGCCATTGATATTTCTCAGCTCTGTATATTTGGTCTCTTCAGGAGTATTTAAGGTCCATATTGCACACAAATCGACGTTATCAGTCACAATATGTCTACATGGGTAAAGGTGAATGTCGACGACTCAAAGTCACACATGTAGGCACTGTACGTGCATTCGTTGCAGTCAAACTCTTTGATGTCCTTTAGAGTAATTTAAAATATTATTTACTACTGATTTAGTGTACTGGTAAGGAATTCACGACGATTCCAGCAACTTGAAATAATTAGGTACAGCACTGCGATCCTCTGGTTCATTTAGAATTCTGGGGATGTGTATATACCAAATGAAACACGTTGAGTACTGATTCACCCACTTAGTCCCAGGTCCCAGTCCTTATTCACAGAATCACATAAATTGTCAAATTGTCTGATCTTGGATCAAGTGCTCATTTTGTCGTTGTTCTTTATTCTGTTCATCTTCATTGTGAAATTAGTAGCTACGTTGAAGAGATTTGGATAACATAGCAACGCTGTTAGATGTAGACAACCGATTTTACGTTATCCATCTGAAAAATAACTCACATTCGGATCACTTCTAAGAACTTTTATGCCCATATGAATCGTTAAAAACACTGAACATACATTGGAGTTCCTTGCTATGCTCACAATCAATGTAAGTAAGTAATTCTTTGATATGCTCAGGTGTGGGCTTTCTAGTAGTAGTATAATAAATATCTAACGTTTCATGGATTCGAGCTACCTACACCACCCTAAGAAAGTTTACATTCAAAATCACTCTAGTGTGTAAAAAACTCATACCGAATTTCGGGTCTCTAAGATAGATTTGGTGAAAAATTTGGTGAAAAATTTGGTGAAAAAATAAATAACTGAAATCGAATAAAATGTCAAAAGGTTGATAGGTAGCTTCAGTTTTGTTTGCAATTGACTCTGAAATTGTGTGCTGATATATTTTTTAAAGGACGTCAAGGTCAATTATTGAATAATGAAAGCATTATTATATAGCGTAACTAATATGACTGGAACTCGGGATAGTTTCACACCTTCACGCTCATCGCTCGACGGGTTGTCTGAGTAAACTGTCACTGCGTTATGCATAGCTGTCACAGTCCTTTTGCGTACAGCCCTAATTGATTTCTGAAATGCAGCCGAATAGTGTTGCGTAGGCGGTATTCGGTTAAGAAACTTACTAAAGGATATCCAGAAATGGAAAATTGAACTGACTACAAGGATGCCTATATTTTATGGTCGTGGGCTCCACAAATAATTAAATAACAATGATTTGATTAAAGTTTACGTCATTAACAGACTTTACGGCGGAATCCGGATAGATAGACAATATTTATTTAGGCTAAATGTAATCCGATTGTTCACGCTTTGTGGGCAAGTCATACAATTGACCCGACAAGGCGACTTCCAGTTTAGGCTGGCTATTTTCCTCTGTAATACACAACTGATCAGCAGTTTAATCGGCTGTCATTGGAGGTACATACATCCGTCTAATGTTCACACCTATGTGGGAGAGGAAGAGTATCGAGCTGACGACATGAACCAGAGTTTATGGCCCGCGAGATAGACTAGGCTAGTCAAGGATAATGGGGAGGTTGACAGTGTCTATTCTGTAACCTAGGATTAGAGACAATGTAACATACCCATTGACCGAAGTGACAAACCAACTAACGGCAGTGATTAATGGCCCGTGTTCTCTTTGTTTGTAACAAACTTACCTGACATCCAGTTGCTTTCGCTGCTGCCTCCAAACAAGCAATCAACTTCGCTTTTAGCTGTGTAAGTTCCTTCATACTGGGGGTTCTGATTTCATATTCTAGATCCGCCACTTCTGGTATTATATTTGGCTTGGCACCGCCATTTGTAATCACACCTGCAAAGTGGAGGCTCAAAAGTTATCCCAGGTGTAGCGAGGCAAGTGTGTGACGGTGCTAAAATTTGTTTTATTTAAAGCCCCGAATCACACGAGCTATATATCTCATGTGCCTATATAACCCTATCTGGCATGGGCTTTTAGGCCTGGTAGGGTTAAGAGATATCGCTGCTTTATTAGCCAACTAGTGACGTACATACACGCGCCTGTTACAAGCTTAACTTGTTCGTTTTCTATATTACCAAGGCACGCTACTTCGGATTTCGTATCAATGTGATATACTGGCCAATGCTTGAGAAACACCCGACATTGGGTTGCAAGAGTGATATTTTCTCCTTTGCATATATGAAATGACGTGACATACATTATCTTCTCGCACACAAGGGCATCGTAGACGCATCACTTTCCGCGAACAAGATAGCATCGTCCTGCAAACCGTTTTCTATGTATCATTGTTACAGCGCAGTCAGCACATACTCAATCTAGGTAAACCAAGATGGTAAATCAGGGGAATATTCCGTGATATTATATCTGAGTTTACTGAGATTGGCACATACTGTGAATACAATAAGGTATGACGTCAAAAATTTTCAGCTCGTTGGTAGTTTTCGATCACGAATCACATTGAAAATGAAAGAAATTCTATCTCTACGAGGACCATTTTGTTTTAGGGCTCTTGATCTTATCAATAAGCGATTGTTTGAGTATTTCTGGATGTTTTTGGGTGTTATGAGAATGGCAGATGGGTTAAAAACCCGTAAACACTCAGAGTTGACACGCTGTATGGCCTTACAGGTAAAATTGATTGAAATTCGATATATTCTGTATTCTTATGTCGACCGTATTGGAAAACGCCCCCTAGCGGCTGTTCCCCTTCGTCTTGTTTTGCGAGGTGTGCAGGAGCTCATTTTAGAGATAATTTCCCACAAAAAAAAAAATAACATAAAAAATACCATGAATTCGCCATGTTGGCTTGAGCTGTTGGCGCATTACAGCGACGTTTTGGTAACACAGTACTGCGGCATCTAGCGCGTTCACTCCTTCCCATGGAAACGCAGAGGCATGGGACGCCTTCCCCAGATATCGGATATTGATTCTGAAATAATAAGTGTGAAAATTAGAGGCAAGAACAAGCTAATACTTAGACCTATATTTCTCACCTGATCTCTCTTCCGTTGTATGCGAATCAAATTTATCGGATGACAAAATTACTGGTCCATACTTACCTTTGTTTTCAGCAAATGAATTAACTGCCGGATCGATAACGTCAGAGTGCGCTTGTCCGAAATGATTTCCCTTCGGTGGGTAAGAGGAAGGGTGGCGGAGATGGGAAGAAGAGGAGTTGAAGGAGTGGGAGGGGGATGAGAGGGGAACGGCGGGTGAAGAGGGAAAGGATGCATACAATCTCTTACGTGTTTGTGGCCAGGCAATCAAATGCGATGGAATCAGCATCGAAGGGATGAGCCATTAGAGCTATATCCAGCGATTTGAAGACTCCAGCATTTATCAAGTCTATCTTTCCATCACCGTATTCTTCCGCAGGTGTACCCAAAACTGTAATCTTATAAGAATAAAGAAATTAAACGGGTTAGATTATTTATCTAGTACTGGATAAGTACTGCTTATTGGCAATGGCTCAAATAACAACCATAAAACATAATACTTGTCTTCGCAAATATAATTGGTTCATCGAGAACAATTCTGGCGAAGTGGTTTGAATCTATGAATATTTCACGTAAATTCATGAATTTACCAAGGAGTTATTTTTGACCTGCAATCTACCTGGATAAGAAACAATGAAGCGTTTGCCCTAACAACGTCAGTGCTAATCGGCCACACATGTCTCTTGAACAAGTAACAGGCGTATTGTCTTTTTTTCTAAAAATGACTGCTACCGGACTCTTTGTGGTCATTGCCCGTTCGTTTTCATCATGTGTTTCTGCGTGGAACGTCAATTATAGGCATGTTACACTCTAACATGGCATGCTTGTCACACGATTGAACAGTAAAAAACTCACTCACTCCAGTCCGAACTCAATCGGATAAATTATATGGTTGCTATGGCAGCATAATCAGTTTTTTAAAATTATTTTTTTGTTGTTTTGATATTCAGACAATCAGTCAAGGGTCAGTCTCTGGAATGTCACGAAATTTACAGAAAACAGGCAGCCTGCTCGTTCAAGAGATATCTGTAAAACCGATATGATGATGACTTCACTTTTGGTGTACTTATCTGGTCGAACCAGAATCATATCGAAAATAAATCCGTTTGGATAAACTTGTACTGTCGTGAGTATTCAGACCGAGGAATTAAAGCAGCAATTGAACTGGTGGTCTTAGGATAAGGGCTAGATAGATTTCATCCCAGGTTTTGTAACAGATTTCTGTCTCCTACTGCCAATAGTACGGCAATATGATAAAAAGATTCTCCACTTCGAGGTAAAGGCATAAAATTTTGGATGAACATAGCCCTCAATTTTTTTATCAAAAGCAAAATAGGACTCACCTTAAGATGATCACCAAATCCAAGATGGCCGCCATTGTAATTTAGGAATCAGGAGGTTATTTGGTATCCCTAGCTATCTACGGAAAAAATCTAGAAACACCCCCCCAAGATGCCCCCCTTGATGACATTAACATCATATTATGAAAATGATTTTTTTTTATAGATTATTTGTTTAGATTTTTCGATTTTTTTAAATATATATGCTATTTTCTCCGGGAAACTACAAAATAAATTAGGAAATAATTATATGATGTAAACAAATATAATTTTCGGCACTTTTATTCTTAAAAAGAATATTTGTTTAAGAAAAATCAGGAATACTTAAAGGTCAACCCAAACGGATTTTTTTTGGTCTAAAAATCCTTAAAAATCATAGTTCATACTTCACTTTGTATGAAAAAAATATTGAAAAAATTCTAATCTGATCAGAAACACACGTAATATGGGAGCAAAGTGGGCTTTTTCACACTTTCACAGCTGGGTTGATGACGTCACGCAGGGAAGGTCTCTGAGAAAAAACAGCGGATAACATGGAAAGCGAGTGCAGTCAGAGCTCCGGTTCAGATGTCGATTCGAGCGATATCAGCTGCTTAGATGGAAATATTTTTCGCCAAGAAGATGAAATAGACATAGAGGAGGATGATGACGGGCAAATTAACAGTTGTTTGCAGACCAACGGCGGAATTCAGCCCTATCAATTTGAGCCGTACGGCTCCGATTCTGACAGTGACAACCACTCTGACAACGTGGAACTCGACGACGACAGGATTCGGAGAGGTCGTTTGTTGAATACAGATTGGTATGCAACTTGACTGGAAACCTTATTATCGTCATCTATAAGACCAAATGTCCATATATTTCAAACTGCATTGAATGTAGAACGATTCTGTGATGTAAAGAACGAGCACATCTGTGTTGTTATTGTTGTTACTGACCGAGGCAGCCTTTTCGAAGGGATACTCCGGGATTCGGCAGTATGGACAGTAAACTGTTGATAACTCTACTGATATACGTCCGATTTGAATTTTGTTTGTTTCCCCACAATCCTCATGAAATACTAATTTCAGAATTATATAGTTTGATAAAAAACCTTTGGACATTCATGGCGAAAAGTGCTCAATTTTCGACAAATTACCTCAATTAAATTGAAATCGAATGATATTCCCACAATCTCAAATGTCAAGGGATTATGAAAGTATTGTTATCACTTCTGTATCTACAGCCATTCACTCCAATTGGTGTTTTTTTTATTTATTTACTTATCAAACGTATATATATTTATGAAAGATCATTTTATTATTATTAAATAGTATATATGAAATACAGACTCATCCATTCTAGCCTGTAGGTGCTCAAGCAACAAATGCCAAGGGAGAGCGAGCAGGGCATGTACAGCCGTCTCCCTGCCCGCGGCCTCGCTTGCAGGCTAGGTTCGTTCAGCCGATGTCCGTGATAGATTCTCCTTGTCCGATTTCTTTGCCGTCACATTCTGATTGTTCTTAGGTTTGATAGTTGGAATAGCTGTCCTCTTTAGTTTTGGTTTGTACCCGAATTCAACTGCTACGCTGTAGATGTCCTCGAATGATGTCTAATTTCTGTCAAAATGTGCCGAGCAAATTATACGAGTACTGGCTCGGGTCCTCTTTCCACACTCTCGTGTTGCGTACAAATTTCGTCCAATTTGCAGCGATTTTCTCGTCTTTAAGCCACAAATGAATACTAACACCGTCATCTGTAGTAAAACTGCAACCTCCCACTACACAACGTCGCGGCATATTTAACAAATGATGCCCCGATACTCCGAAAATCTCCAGAAATCAGCAGCTACTTACGACTGTAGTATACGGCTTTAACATACAGAATACAAGACGGCTTCCCTCCGTGACGTCACAGCTGGAATTGACAGGAGAGCGATTTTCACCTTTCAAACGGCAATATCTCGCCAACCAGACTGCACAAAATTATGAAAAAAATATCATTATTTTCAGAATCGAAAGGACTATTTTTTTATATTTTTGACCTCAGAGCGTTTGGGTTGACCTTTAACGCCCGTCTCAACGCTTTAAAGGTCAACCCAAACGAAATTTTTTTTGGTCTAAAAATCCTTAAAAATCATAGTTCATACTTCACTTTGTATGAAAAAAATATCGTTATTTTCAGAATCGAAAGGACTATTTTTTTTATATTTTTGACCTCAGAGCGTTTGGGTTGACCTTTAAACGTTTTAGCCACACCCTCATGGTCACCATTTTGAATTTACTCATGATCTTTTGCTTGGAGGGGTATGCAGGTTACACAGGCGACACAGAAATTATATATAAGAGTTACAGTTTAAATTATATTTAAAAGGTAAATAAGTTACCTGTCTCTGTCTTTGTTGGGAGGGGATTTATCAGTCGAGCCAGCCAAAAGATCGTATGAAAGCTGCGCTAACTTACTGCTTGTAATAGCAGTAACAATTGAAGGGTATTCGCACCTCATTCGCCATCTTGGATACGGAGGCCATTCTCCAAGAAATTCGAGCGGATCATCACTTTATATTGAAAAGTAGGTCAAGTAGTAAACAACTGTGTCAAATGGGTTGTTATAAGCTTGAAATTCAGCAAAATGGAAGCTAATTTAGTGACTCAGGGGCGATTTCGCTATCGCACTGGCGGACAGCTTGGATTTGGTGGCTATCTTGGAATAATTTCAAGTGTGCTCCTTAGCACATTTTAATCAGCTGATTAAGTAGACCTACTATAAATGTGTCAAGTTTCATGCTATTACCTCAACGTGCAGAATTCCCCAAATTTCATGCACCATATTGCTGTACTACAACTACACACGTAAGTTTACCTTTCCAAGCCACTTTCCATCTGTTTCTTTGGCGACAGTCAAAGCCTGCTGAAGTCCCACAGCCGCGGCAACCCCCAACTCAGCGATAAGATTGTGACCACAGGCGTGTCCTATCCCAGGTAGAGCGTCGTATTCACACAATATCCCGATATTCGGATGAATATTATCACCCTCCTCTCCATACTCAGCCTTGAAAGCAGTTTTTAGGTGATAATTCTTAGTCACACGGAATCCCTGCTTCTCGAAAAAGGATGTTAACAAGTCGTGCGCTCTAACCTCCTCAGAGCTTAACTCCGGGTTCACCCAGATTGCTGTGCTTATTTCACCAAATTCAGCCGACGAGAAGTCAATCTTTTCACATGCCGCTGTTTTCAGTATGCTTTCCATGGTGCAGCGTGTAGGCCAAAAGTGCTTTCAAACTGAAGTAACAGAGTAGCTTAACTGAAAGAGCTGTGAGATAAGTGACCCATATTTCTATTAGACCGTATTATATAACAGACTGTTTCTACTGTCTGCTCTTGTTAATGTTAAAGCTGTTTTTTAATGTGCACCATTTACTTGCTTACTGTATATCCGCACGACATTGGCCCGGGCGAAGATTAGCAATGCTAACCAGGTCATACAGCTTTTAAGTTCAGTTCCATTTATTGCTCGACTCTGACATTTGACAGTACAACGTTTGGCAGGATAACATGAAATAACATGAATACAACTTTATACAAATAGTTGTAGGCGAATATGTTGGATTGCGCCCAGGTGGATACTGTACTATGATATTGGTAGTTACGATCAAGAAGATCAGAAGGGTCCATCGATCGGCTCTAGTACGCTCCATGCTCTACTCCATTGGCAAACGGTAAATGTAAATCAGGTGCAAGGCATAACTTTGCCTGGCAATCTGTTGCATTTGATATCCAATTGTACTGGGGAAAATAGGAAGCTAAGCCACCTGTGCAAGAGCAAGGAGCATTGACGAGTTTACCCGCGTTTAAGATGGATCTGTTCGGGGATTAGGCGGGTAAACTCGCAGGTATGTAGTTACGATTCATCGGCTCTAGTACGCTCCATGCTCTACTCCAGGGGCAAACGGTAAATGTACATCGGGTGCAGGGCATACCCTTGCCTGGCAATCTGTTGCTTTTGGTGTTCGATAGTAGTGGGAAAATAGGGTTCCTAAGCCACCTTTGCAGGAGCAAGGAGCATTGACGATTTTACCCGCGTTTAAGATGGGTCTACTTGGGGATTAGGCGAGTAAACAGGCGGGTAAGTTAGGTCTACCAGCGGTTAAGACGGGTTCACCCGCGGGTAAGTTGGGTTTATCCGCGGTTCAGGCGGAGGCGGGTTCAGTCGTGGAGAAGACGGATATTCCCGCGGATAAGTAAGAACAATCGGGAAAGACTAGACGTCGTATAGATAACCCATGTGTTATCACGTGACAGTTTTTGTACAGCTACCTCTAGTATTATTTCATACTGTGACAAGAATTGTATCAACGTTATACTAGAGCATACGTTGAGGAGTTATACAACTACTACACCAGGATGAAGATTGGAATTTTAACCCAGAGAAAGGTATCGCTTGGGAGAATCATCACGCTGAAGGAAAGATGAAAGAACTCAATTTTGAATAGTAATATCATTTTATAATATGAAATGCTGAATTTGAAAGTAATAACCCACACCAACCTTCCACTCCAGGCATATCCATTTCAAATCTCCTGAGAGAAATTTAGTTCGAAGACTTTGGGTGTCGTTATTCCAGTCATATCTGTTTTCTTCTGTACCATATCAAACGAATTGGACAAAATATTATTGTTTGTAGGATCAGATTTTCGAAATATCCCGAACATATACCGACGGATTGAAATTAAGCAAGCATGTCACAAAAATAGTACAATAAATAGAAGAGATTGGGCACGAAGAAGTGAAAGTGTCAGCAAATCAAGACCAATTGTGTGAGCTTAAGCTCTAAATATGCCTGTATATGACTCCATCGTGTTCATTCCTTGTATCCCTCCGCTGCTCTCTGTAACCGGAAGTCATGTTTAACCCGCGCCATGATATCCGGGCTCAGTAAGACGTCAATTCCAACCATCGCTAGACACTTGGCCATGTTCAACGTGTATGGTTGGGCCTTGTGGTCACCTATACAAAAATAAATAAAAGTCGTTGACTACATTGCTGACTAAGGGGAGCAGAACCCCTCATTGGTCATTAACCATCACAGAACAACAAAAACGAACAATATGAGAACTACTCACTGTCACCAATGTAACGCCAGTGACGTTGACGACATCAGATTACGCGTTGCTAAGAAAGTGATGCCATATTGCAATATTCTACAACGGATGTCTATTTCCCAAAACTGGGCAGAGGAGCATTATCTGCCTGACCATCACAAGTCCTGCGTCCCAAGTCGCTATCACTATTACAAGTCAAACTTTACGAATGTAATCATGAAGCTGGAAACAATTTGCTATGACAATTTCACCAATGATAGCACATGTAAAGCGTTATTTGCCCTGCAAAGAAATAGGTGGATTGATGCTCTAATGACGAAGTCAAATTATCATTGAATATACCTGTTGCAGTAGTATAGTCTCGGGTGTGGTTTTTAGCGTCGGTACCGATATAGAAACATGGGTGGATCCCTGGTATCACGTGAGTCACATTGCCCATGTCTGTGGACGCCGATACCGCCATATTTTTTTCAGGCGCCATAAACGGTATTCCAAGAGGTTTAGCATTTTCACGGGTCAGTCTCACAAGAGTCGTGTTTGTTATCATATTGAGATCCCCTCGTTCTGCGAACTTTATTTCAACCTGGAAACGAGAAAGTCAGAAAAATAGGAACAATGCATTAATGCAGATTGTCACTCATCCAGGTGTGGTCAGTGGTCCAGGTGGAATATTTGAAATGAATACGCAAAACTAGTTTTCAGAACAAAATGAATTTTCTGCCTGACGTTGAGATGTTAACGAAACAACTTAAACAACGTTACTAATTTCACAATTAACAATTAGCAACAGCAAGCGTCAGATCCGACATTCAATATCCAGCCAATGTCCATAAAAGAATTTCCGCGTCAATAATCGAAATATCTTTTTCGTCTGAAAGCACCAATTTCAAATATGTATGAAATAAAAATAATAAAAACACAAGATGGTTTCAACACTTTTCAGTGATGTCAGCAAGACATGATGTTCTAGATATTAAATCCTAATCACTGGCCATTATTCTGTATCAAAAATGAACTCCAAATCGTATCCAGAGTATGTATACATGTATCAGTAACTCTTTGCTTGTGTCTGTTCATTTGAGCACCATGGAAATAATAAAGAAAGGATATTTAAACGGCCTTTGGCCCCGGGTTAGACGGAATTAGACACAAGTTACGACATGTAGCGCCAGTGAGGGATATTGCACGGTACGATCGTATTTTGCCGTCAATGTACGATATTTATCACAGAGTTTGAGAAACTTTGAATGGAGACGTTTGTTGGTATAGCTCTGGTTGACTAGTTTTATTGAACACCGTCATTATTAATGAACTAATGTGTTCAATGAGGTCATGATGAGGAATAGTAGTATAGAGTATCGGTAACGTTGCCTTTGGCAAGATCCAACCAGTCAGCGAGCACTGTAGGCTCTACGTTTTTTCGATCGACCACTCAACAACGTACTGTTCAAGTGCTATAGCCCTATAAGGATTACCCCTTCTTCGGCCATGACATTGATATTCCTCAGCTCTGTATATTTGGTCTCTTCGGGAGTATTTAAGGTCCATATTGCACACGAATCGACGTTATCAGTCACAATATGTCTACATGGTTAAAGGTGAATGTCGACGACTCAAAGTCACACATGTAGGCACTGTACGTGCATTCGTTGCAGTCAAACTCTTTGATGTCCTTTAGAGTAATTTAAAATATTATTTACTACTGATTTAGTGTACTGGTAAGGAATTCACGACGATTCCAGCAACTTGAAATAATTAGGTACAGCACTGCGATCATCTGGTTCATTTAGAATTCTGAGGATTTGTATATACCAAATGAAACACGTCGAGTACTGATTCACCCACTTAGTCCCAGGTCCCAGTCCTTATTCACAGAATCACATAAATTGTCAAATCGTCTGATCTTGGATCAAGTGCTCATTTTGTTGTTGTTCTTTATTCTGTTCATCTTCATTGTGAAATTAGTAGCTATGTTGAAGAGATTTGGATAACATAGCAACGCTGTTAGATGTAGACAACCGATTTTACGTTATCCATCTGAAAAATAACTCACATTCGGATCACTTCTAAGAACTTTATGCCCATATGAATCGTTAAAAACACTGAACATACATTGGAGTTCCTTGCTATGCTCACAATCAATGTAAGTAAGTAATTCTTTGATATGCTCAGGTGTGGGCTTTCCAGTAGTAGTATAATAAATATCTAACGTTTCATGGATTCGAGCTACCTACACCACCCTAAGAAAGTTTACATTCAAAATCACTCTAGTGTGTAAAAAACTCATACCGAATTTCGGGTCTCTAAGATAGATTTGGTGAAAAATTTGGTGAAAAATTTGGTGAAAAAATAAATAACTGAAATCGAATAAAATGTCAAAAGGTTGATAGGTAGCTTCAGTTTTGTTTGCAATTGACTCTGAAATTGTGTGCTGATATATTTTTTAAAGGACGTCAAGGTCAATTATTGAATAATGAAAGCATTATTATATAGCGTAACTAATATGACTGGAACTCGGGATAGTTTCACACCTTCACGCTCATCGCTCGACGGGTTGTCTGAGTAAACTGTCACTGCGTTATGCATAGCTGTCACAGTCCTTTTGCGTACAGCCCTAATTGATTTCTGAAATGCAAGCCGAATAGTTTTGCGTAGGCGGTATTCGGTTAAGAAACTTACTAAAGGATATCCAGAAATGGAAAATTGAACTGACTACAAGGATGCCTATATTTTATGGTCGTGGGCTCCACAAATAATTAAATAACAATGATTTGATTAAAGTTTACGTCATTAACAGACTTTACGGCGGAATCCGGATAGATAGACAATATTTATTTAGGCTAAATGTAATCCGATTTTTCACGCTTTGTGGGCAAGTCATACAATTGACCCGACAAGGCGACTTCCAGTTTAGGCTGGCTATTTTCCTCTGTAATACACAACTGATCAGCAGTTTAATCGGCTGTCATTGGAGGTACATACATCCGTTTAATGTTCACACCTATGTGGGAGAGGAAGAGTATCGAGCTGACGACATGAACCAGAGTTTATGGCCCGCGAGATAGACTAGGCTAGTCAAGGACAATGGGGAGGTTGACAGTGTCTACTCTGTAACCTAGGATTAGAGACAATGTAACATACCCATTGACCGAAGTGACAAACCAACTAACGGCAGTGATTAATGGCCCGTGTTCTCTTTGTTTGTAACAAACTTACCTGACATCCAGTTGCTTTCGCTGCTGCCTCTAAACAAGCAATCAACTTCGCTTTTAGCTGTGTAAGTTCCTTCATACTGGGGGCTCTGATTTCATATTCTAGATCCGCCACTTCTGGTATTATATTTGGCTTGGCACTGCCATTTGTAATCACACCTGCAAAGTTGAGGCTCAAAAGTTATCCCAGGTATAGCGAGACAAGTGTGTGACGGTGCTAAAATTTGTTTTATTTAAAGCCCCGAATCACACGAGCTATATATCTCATGTGCCTATTAACCCTATCTGGCATGGGCTTTTAGGCCTGGTAGGGTTAAGAGATATCGCTGCTTTATCCCCTACCAAAAAATCCTATAGGATTCCTATAGGATTGTCCTATAGGACAGTCCTATAGGATTTTGCCTATAAGACAGTCCTATAGGATTGTCCTATAGGACAGTCCTATAGGATCTTATAGGACAGTCCTATAGGACTGTCCTATAGGCAAAATCTTATGGGATCCTGTAGGACATTTTCCCACAGCAATCCCATAGGACTGTCCTATTGGACCCTATAGGACTGTCCTATTGAATCCTATAGGACTGTCCTGTAGCATGATTTATGAAGTTCAGCAATATTCCATAGCTATTTTCAGCGTACTCTTCTGAAAATGGGGTGAACCTTTAAATGTGGAGTTCAGTAAATAAAATGGATCAGGTCAACTCGCTTCTGGTCCCTGGTATCGCTGAAGTCATGGCACATACACAGCGTCCTGAAGTTTTTAAAGGACTAACCTCTTACAGCAACTACATGGAACAGCAGTGATTGCTCTCTAAACAGTACTGATCAAATAATTACTGTGTACTGGACAGAAACTGATCATTAATGTTCAGATAACACACAGGTACTATTACGTAACATGTAAGACATGTTACCCATGAAGACATTTAACAGAAGTCAATCCATGCATACGGACATTTTATTGTATACAAAATAACGCAGGATACACATAAATATAGAGGGTACATATTAGAATGACATAATATCAGTGTGCCATGTTGTCACTGGGGAATGATGTGGGGAGCCTCTCTGTGCTTCTCCTTCCGTCTGTAGCACTTCTGTTCGCCATTCAGTTTGGCCTTCATAGAATCCTGTATATCTTATCCTTGCCAGGAAACTTCTTTTGGTAGTACTTTAGCGAAAGGGGTGAAAGAAAATATTTAATTAGCACATGATTAAAAGACATTTAGAAGTAGGGCTGCAATGCAGAAAAGAAATGCATTAAACTTGCCAAAGGCTTGGAACCCCAATTTATATACTCCGTCAAATAGGCAGCTGCAAGTTTGTCGGTAACCAAGTTTAATACTTGGGCAATTTTACTTTGATTGGCTCCTTATTTAAGTATTACAGCATTTTATTATAGCGGGGTAATTTAATTTGAATACCTGGCTTATGGGATGCTAAGCGCTCAAAATGTTTTTGTCACAATACATACAACTGATAAAAGATCCGAGATATTTTCAAAGACAAGAACAATTACCTTGTATAGCAGTTATCTTGTCTTGATTCAATGAGTGGTTTTACGTCTGCATCAGGTCCAGTATTTGACTCCACACCAGTCAGCGTGTGTGTAGCCATCTCAGCTCTTGTGAATAAAGCTGACATTAGATCCATGGCCATCTTTCGGGGATCACTCCGGATAATGTTCTGTACTCGTCTTGGCGGATATACATTACCAGACACCACCGCCTGAAAGATGATAAAATAACTGTTGTAATATTCTGCGTGAATATAAATAGCATCAACTTGTTCAATAGGCTACCAAAATGATCATTCAGCTTTAGAAGACCCTTTAAGTATTTAAACTCACTATAAAATTGTTCTTCGGGTATCACTGTTTTAAACATATTGTACTTATGTAAGGATATCCCAATTTAACTTTCTCTGTATATATCATTACATTCCTATGGATATGGAATAGGTCTTTGGATTATGGACGCGAATATTCTTTAATGGACAACGACTGAATTATGAATGACGGACTAGACGCTTGTATTGGGCTAAGAGTTTGTACTGGAGTATAGATAAAGCCTTTTATTATTATGAACGATAAAAAAGCATATGACTTACAAGGTCAACATCTAATTCGGTGGTATGCTGTGAGATGGCGAAAACTGGAGATTGCTGTCCCAGGGTACCTGATGTTCGAACAACCAACGGAGATGGAGCTGGTGACTGGGTAGTCGGCATAGAGAGGACTCTGGTACAAGTGGAGCAGCATGTACCATCGGTGAGGGACGTCTCTCTGGGGTACAGGGGCCGCGGAGCCGGGGGGGGGGCAGGGGGGGCTTCAGCCCCCCCACTTTTCGGAGCTGTAATGTTATAAGCCCTATCTGGGGGCAACTTCAGCCCCCCCCCACTTTATGGTCGAGATAGGGGTCAGCCCCCCCACTTTTGAATATGCTCCGCGGCGCCTGGGGTAGTTGTCTCCTGAGCACAATTGCACTGACAGCTTTGCTTCACTTCCTGTACAAGTTGTGACAAGTCCAAAACCATTCTTGGAAGATCTAATGAGAGAACAAAAAACAATAGCAATGTATTCGCAAATGCACCATAACATATTGAGGATAGTTAAATTACAATACGGATCATGTGTACATTCTCATGCTATTTAAATGAGGTAATTATATTATAAAGGGGATAATTCATTACGCTGAGAATCATGCATGTGTAAAATGCGAAACCACTGATGGCTGATCTGAAGAAAAGCATTTGAGCAAATTTGTTTGGAAAATAGTTATTGCAGAATATATGTGTATAAGGACACCCTTCCATATATTTCCAAATACATATTCATGCATACATCTTGTTCCCTTATTTGGCCATCTTGCATACAGAAAGAATGCTGAGCCAGACATACCTTTCAGACTTTGCAAATTTTCATGAAGATCGCCAATGTCTGCTCGTAGCTTCCTGTTTTCTTCCTCAATTCTTCATAATGTCTGTCGCAGAGTGCCATCATCATCAGCAACACTCTCGATGTCGGAAATCTGGAAACAAAGGATTAAGTATTTGATCAGTTCATGGACTTTTGAATGACAAACTACATTGTAGTTAAATAAATGCAGATGCTGTATGAATATGGCCTGTGTTGGTCGACTGTTATAGGACTATTTCACTCACGAAAAATGCAAACACGAAAAATGAAAGCTACATGTGGATGTGCTGGAGAAAACTAGAGTATGGTTACATTATGTGGTGCACTGTCAATAATGTAATTTATACTTACATTTGCATATGTTTCTGATGTTTCGGCAAACGAACTTCCTTCCCCATCACTGTCGTCTTTTATAACTGGCAGAGTCTTCTACAAAATACATGATTTATCAATTAGTTAAGAATCATCTCTGTTTACAGCCCCATTCGCACAGTGTGACTTGTACCACAACTTATAGAATACAAGCAATTATTTGCTTCACGAGAATTGGCCTTATAAAATTTACATTCAATCCAAGACACAAAATCAGTATCAAAAATCAATATTGTTGTCATTAGATCTTTGAGATAAAATACATTGGATACTTGCATGTGTTTTTCGTCAAAAATATGAACCTTTGAATAGCTTCAAGACAAATTCATTAAACAAAGCTATGCTAGCTAACTTAGAATATCTGCTCTGCCCCATAATATGGTCCAACCTGGATGTTATTGATTTAGAAGGTTTACTAGGATATTTAAATATTTTGAAACAATCAAATAAAGGTAGATGTAACTGCACACACAAAGCAATTAACTTCGAGAACTAAATTAAAGAAATAATACATGAGAGTTAGAAATTGAGAAATTACACTACATTACCTTGTATTGCGGTTATTTTTTCCAGGTCAGTTGGCGGCTTGCATTCGCCAGTCTTGTTCGCATTTGACTTTGCGCCGGTCAAGGAATAAGTTGCCATCTCTTCCCTGGTGAAGATGACCGACACCAGATCCATCACCATCTCCCGGGGGTCACTGCGGTTAATCGTAGAGAGTGCCATCTTAGACATCCTTATATTACCCGACAAGACAACCTGAGAAAATAGTAAATATATAAATAAATTGTTTGTTGTGACAGAAAAATATTGGCTTGGCTGGCTACTAAAATAAAAATCGACACGCCGTAAATAAAACAATCCATACTAAAATTCAAAACAGTTCAATACTTCATTTGCAGATCTGCGGATAAATATTAATGAAAAAAAAGACCCTCAAGATGATTGATGTGTGAGACATTTGCAATTTAAAGAAGGGCAATAAATAGACAATTAAAATATAGCCTGTTATCATGGTTATGGTGATAGGAAATCTAATCATAATTTATCCTCCTTTTCCTGGTCACATTTTTATCATAGCAAATATTGGTTATGCCAACATTGTATTTGTTATCAATTTATTTTAATACATATTCCTTTGCGATTTCATCAGAACTTTGGTATGGAAATATTCTCAAATCTTCTGGAAATATAAGCAGGAAACAATAAACATTTCAAAACAACAAGTGAGTATGTCAACTGATTTATTGAGAGCTAACATTCCCCCCCCCCAACTTCCTAGCAAGTTAAATCCTACTGTTTGTCATAAACAGGAAATACACAAGCAGTGGTGTGATAATATCTCACCCTCTGGGGGATTTCCTCCAGGGCTGCATGGTCAATCTTCACATGAGGTCCCCAAGCCTGGGCTTTTCTAGCTGACAATGCAACAATGGCAAGTCACAGTGCCTTGATGAACCTGCTGGGTAGATCTGAAAAAGATATTGAGACAGATCGAGTTATGGATATTTCTTTGTGAATTCCAGGTTAAATGAGTCATTAATTTTTACTGCAAATATAAGGTGAAGTGCTGCAGTAGTTACTGAGAAGAATATCAATTGTTTAATATGTCAAGTATATCAAGAAAAACTTGTTGATAGTGAAAGCTCATAGAGGGTCCAGATTACAACATTCTGAGTTTAACTAGAAATTAGAATTGTTTTGCTAATTAAGTTATAACATTATAATTATATTTATAACTTACTTACCATCACTACATGTAGCTTCACTCATCACCATCTGCAATACAGTTCTTCAAACCTCAATAGTTCCAGCTGAACATGAACAAATCAACTTGCTTTTTGCACTCTATCCTGCAGTTGTTCTGTTCTCATATGACAGCATGGTTGCGCCACCAGTGGCCAATTAAAATATACCGGTACAGGGGAGATAACTCTCCTCAAATTGTTGGATTAATACCAGCAAGTCAATTGCTAATGTAACAGACTACCAGGAAAATAAAATAATATTATCTGTATATAATTGGTGATAATGAAGAGGGTAGAGTATTCATTAATGTCCAATTTTTTTCTTGAAAATCATGTCCAATTTTATTATAAAATCTTTGGATTGGACAGATTATTAATTAATTATTTATTAAAAATTAAAGTGTAAAGTGCTAATTTATAACAGTATGCAACTCCCCCAGTGACGTCATTGTATCTAACAAAATGGGGAGGTATATTGATTAACACACAATTATATGGGGGAAAACTTAGGATATTTCAGCCCCGATTTTAACACATAATGTGAACATATGTACTATATTTCCGTTGATAGGACAGCCGGTATATAACTTTTTGCTCGTTCAGGGTAATCCGGTAAAGATCATATTGCACTGTGGGGGAGTTTGGTTCGCTGGGAAAAGTCATAACATGACGGGCGGAAGTCTTAACGGTATCGTTAAACAATGAGCAGAAATGGTATGTCAGACCAGTTTAATGCAGTACCATACCGGTAGAATAAGCCCACTTTATCTTTGATCGGGAAATTAACGCATTAGACAATGTGGAAGACTACCCCCTGTTTTCCAACATTCAACTCTTGTAAATTATTTATTTATATTCGCTGCAAACGCAGGCTTATTTATGCCTCCTCTGTCGTCCACTGAAACCCCAAATTCTTTGTTGCGATACAAACGCATTGTATCAAGCTGTTTCTCTTTTGGAAATGCTATAAAACCAGAGGAGATGAAGAAAAAAAGTACTAGTATTTATGTTTCCTCGTTGTTATTGTTACTCATTATTTATTTTAATATCTAGCGCTGCAAAAGATCTTAAATTAACGAAGAAATGTACCGTGAAATTTAAATAAAACATTGAGTTGATGGGCCGCGAAATCCGTATGGGAAGCGGCAGTTAAACTACAATTTCAATCAATCAAAAAAAGTACATTTCTACATCTGCTGCCTTATCTGCTGGAAATCTGTTGCCACCATGAGGGGATATTTTTGTATTCATTGGAAGAAATTTATTTTGTGTCAATGAACAATTGAACTATATCCCAATTGTTAAATTCTGCGGATAGTAAGCTTATACTTTATTTTCTAGATTTGATGAACTGTTCAAATTTACTTGATCGATTGTTCAAAAAATGGAGATTAATTTTTATCTCAATAAGCTTATTGAACAATCAGATCGTTTACAACAGTATGGACACTTCCTAACTATGAATAGTTAAGAACCATATACATCTAAAATGATTACATGGTAAACTAACATTTTGTAACGAATCTATTTAGATGTTTTTATGCTCTTTTGGAGTGAAGCGAATGTAAAGTTTGGTTTTCATGAAGAGTGTTTACCATGTTAGTATTTGTATATATATGCATATTCGGTATTTACGAATTGCATTATTATGTCATTGTATACTACATTTGCTGATCCCCGCCGTGGACTAACAAATACTGAAATCGAGGTAATGCACTAACATGCCTCTTTTTCTAATTTTTAATACCATTTCCACAGTTAAAAAAAATTCCATCGAAGACCCCATTTTACAGAGATTTAAAAAACAGAATATGTTTAATCTATTAGGATTTACTGCCTCGATTGATGTAATTAAAAGTCTACAGAAATTCCGAATGTAGAATTTACATGTTTAAATTGGGTTTTAATTTGTGTACCAGAAATTGAATTAAATTCATATCTTCCAATAAATTAATCAACGAAGCATTGTATCAGTTGGATATATAAGCTTGCAGACATACTCGTGCTAATATTTGCGAATGATAACAGACAAAATACTTCGATTTCTTGCCTTATGTTCAATATTTGTAAATATGTATCATCCAGAAAAAAATGATAAAAAAAACATTGGTTTTATGAGATTTTTCACATTTTCCACCTATGAGGTGCTTTTGTTTGCAAATGTATGCATGTAAAATGTGTTTGGTTTCTCACACTCTGTCACATGTGAAGGACAAACACAATTCTTACTGGATAGAATGGCTGTCCTATAGGACACACATATTCTATAGCATAGAATAATCCGTCCTATAGGACAGAATTATCTATCCCTTAGGATCCTATAGGACAGAATTATCTGTCCCATTGGATCCTATAGGACAGAATTATCTGTCCCATTGGATCCTATAGGACAGCTCATCTGTCCCATTGGATCCTATAGGACAAATCATCTGTCCCATTGGATCCTATAGGACAAATCATCTGTCCCATTGGATCCTATAGGACAGATCATCTGTCCCATTGGATCCTATAGGATTTTTTGGTAAGGGATTAGCCAACTAGTGACGTACATACACGCGCCTGTTACAAGCTTAACTTGTTCGTTTTCTATATTACCAAGGCACGCTACTTCGGATTTCGTATCAATGTGATATACTGGCCAATGCTTGAGAAACACCCGACATTGGGTTGCAAGAGTGATATTTTCTCCTTTGCATATATGAAATGACGTGACATACATTATCTTCTCGCACACAAGGGCATCGTAGACGCATCACTTTCCGCGAACAAGATAGCATCGTCCTGCAAACCGTTTTCTATGTATCATTGTTACAGCGCAGTCAGTAGTATGTAGCGAGCAAATTCGCGTGATAGCGCCTCACTGCGCATGCGCAGAACCTTTTGTGACGTCACAATTGGTGGTGTGCGCATGCGTGTGTGTGTGTGGTGGGAGGTGGGTACAAGATGGCGGCCAGTTTTTGTGTCGTGTGTGGTGGGAGGTGGGTACAAGATGGCGGCCAGTTTTTGTGTCGTGTGTGATGGCGGTGAGTTTTTGTGTCGTGTGGTGGGAGGTGGGTACAAGATGGCGGTCAGTTTTTGTGTCGTGATGTGGTGGGAGGTGGGTACAAGATGGCGGCCAGTTTTTGTGTCGTGATGTGGTGGGAGGTGGGTACAAGATGGCTGCCAGTTTTTGTGTCGTGATGTGGGTACAAGATTGATGTGGTGGGAGGTGGGTACAAGATGGCGGCCTGTTTTTGTGTCGTGTGGTGGGAGGTGGGTACAAGATGGCGGCCAGTTTTTGTGTCGTGTGGTGGGAGGTGGGTACAAGATGGCGGCCAGTTTTTGTGTCGTGTGGTGGGAGGTGGGTACAAGATGGCGGCGGGTTTTTGTGTCGTGTGGTGGGAGGTGGGTACAAGATGGCGGCCTGTTTGTGTGTCGTGTGGTGGGAGGTGGATAGAAAAACGTATAAAAGGAGTGGCGATTTTTAGGGTAGGGGTGTATTCAATGCACTACTCTGTGGAGCACTCTGACTTACCTGACCTGACCAGCCTGCCTGCCTGCCTGTTTCACCTCTAGTCTGCTTCACCTCTAGCCAGCCAGCCAGTCAGCCAGCCAGCCATCCAGCCTGCTTGCTTACTTGTATCAGCTGTGGTGAATCATTTTACTTTTTTTGATTTTACTAGTGCAATTTCAACAGACTATTACGCCGTATTAGTTCCTCATCAGCCTGAGCCCACAGTCATGGAGTCAGCCCAGCTAGTTACACTTCGAAACAACCGTGTTCGCCTCATTGATGAGATGCAGCATGTGGGTGCATTATGTGATGTGCTAATGGTCGATAACATACTCCTGAAATAGGGTGTCGAAGATATTATGGCGCAGAAGACCCCTTCAGGACAAAACAGAGCTCTCATCGACGGTCTACTGCGCCGTGGTCCTTATGCATTTCTAGCCTTCGTGGAGGCGCTGAAGAAGACGGAAAATGAAGAACTAGCAGAGCTACTTGAAGCCGACGACGTTAAACAAGATGAAGATGATGATATCTTAGTGATTCGAATGGATACCCCCGAAGAGCGTACAGCTAGCAAACGTACGTACACTAGCCCAGAGAGTACTACACCTGCTAAACGTGCTGGACGACCCAAACGCCCTCGACTAACACCGTTAGAAATACCTGTGGTTGAGGAGCCAGTAGTACCCCAGCAAGTGAAACAAAAGGTAGAACTTCCTATGTCTGTCCAGGAGATCAACAACCTTATCCAAGAGGCTTACGAGGCAGCTCACACCGACATTTGGGAGCTCTCACCCTATTTAACTGTGAGTGTGAAAGACGCAGAAGTGCATTTTAATGCAGCGGGTTTTAACGACAGACCCGGTAAGCATATTGCCATGAACTTAGACACCTGGCAAAAACTGGAGGCCCTTGATTACGCCATCGATGCGGTTATTCGCGACCAGGGGAATGACGAAGCGAAATTTCCAGTGGGTGAGGACGTCTTTGTGAGTTGTGCCTATTTCAACGACCAGCTCCTGGTGCATATTCGAAAATGGCGAATGCGGTTAGATACGCAGGAGCTTGTTGCTTGTCCTCAGGGTGTCACTTTCAAATTAACGGCCTGGCGGAAGTTGCAGAGTCTTGCCAGTACAATTCGTCAAGCTCTGACCTACCAGGTATCTCACTATATTTATCAGAAGTACATCGACACAGTCCTGGATCTGATCAGACCTCAAATTCCACAGAACACTAGTGTACCTTCAAACGCACTGATCACTGAGGCACTGGAGGCCGTGACCGAGACGCAAATTGCCTTGGGAGTGGTAGCGGGTTGCCCTTCCAAAATCCCACGTGAAGAGATTATAACGTACATCTATGTGCACCAGGGCCGGAAAGATGCTGATGAATTCAAACAAGTCTTGTTGGAGAACTATTGAACAGAACAAGTGTTGAAAAAACATTTACCATACACATTTATTGATCTTGAGAGCGTATAATTGTATTTAAAATTCACAGAGTTTTTTTACTGTTAATTGTATTAAATGCAGAACTATTAAAAATTCAGAGTTTTTTTACTGTTAATTGTATTAAAAAAATTCAATACTCAGATATAATTGTATTAAAATTCAATACCCTTGTGAACACGTCCATTCTATTTGTGTTAATAAAAAATAGTAGAAAATTAAAAAAATGCTTGTTAGTGTTCATTCTATTGCTTGTTAGTGTTCATTCTTTTTTTAAATTGCGCACAAGGCCGATATGTCAACCCCACACCCAGTCCATTAGATGTCCCTTCACATAAGCTTCACTTTGATACCTTACTCGACCCTATTGGTCCACTAGGGGCTCTCCTAGCTCCAAAAAAGGCTATTTTCATACCCTTCGGCCGCCGCGCATGCGCAGAAGGCCGATATGTCAACCCCACACTCAGTCCATTAGATGCCCCTTCACATAAGCTTCACTTTGATACCTTACTCGATCCCATTGGTCCATTAGGGGCTCTCCTAGCTCCAAAAAGGCTATTTCCATACCCTTCGGCCGCCGCGCATGCGCAGAATACCGATAGTTCAACCCCACACCCACCCCATTAGATGCTCCGTCACTTTACCTTCAATTTGATACCTCAACTCGACCCCATTGGTCCACTTAAAAAAAAAATTTTTTTTTGGCTATCTCCTACCTCCAAAACGTCTATTTCCATACCTTTCGGCTACCGCGCATGCGCAAAATGCCGATAGTTCAATCCCATACCCAACCCATTACATGCCCCTTCACATAAGCTTCAATTTGATACCTCACTCGACCCCATGGGTCCATTATTAAAGAAAAAATTGGGGCTATTCCATCAACCTGCCTTCACCCCTTGTCCCCCCCTCCAATTTCCTCTTTTCACCCTTTTTTTCACTAATTTCAATTTTTAATTGTTAAAAAAACATATAAAATGAAAAAGATTTTTTTTGGCTCCATGAATCTTTTTTTTACATTTTATTAAATTAAAAAAAATTTTTTTTTGGCTATTCCATTTCCCTCCCCCCCTCCCCTTGTCCCCCACTTCAATTTTTCCCCTTTTTTTCAATAATTTGAAAAAAATAGTAAAAAAAATTTTTCTTTGATTTTTTTTGGGGGAAAAGGATGATGGGGTCTGGTGTTAATTTTTGTGCTTTTTTGATAGAAGTTTTCTCTTTCGGAAAGATGGGGTTGGCCCTGAAAAGGGCCTTTGGTGTTATACGTCACTTATGCACGGTATATTCTTTTGATGCCACCCACGTGTTTCCTGCAGATTGGACACTTCACTTTGAGATGGTTTTCTCCAGCCTCAACGCAATGACACGTATCGCCAACACACGTCAGCGTCACCCAGCAATCCTGACATATGCATAAATGACCACAGGGTAAAACCGCGTATTTACTTTCCTCATCTGTGCAGACACTACATCGTGATATTTTTTCTTCTCTATGTATTTGTTTGTTCTGTTTTTTAATCTCTGCGTCCATTCCTTTCATTGTCGTCTCCATTCCATTCATGGCTTCTTTCATCTCCTTAATCACTTCGTTGAGGCGGGTTACCTCGGCTTCGCCCCAAGAGCATGGTGGTGGTTTTTCCGAAGTCGATGGAGTTTCGCAAGGCGGTGGCGTCGTCGTTATAATTGGCGTTGTTGTTGGAGGTCTACTAGTTAACCATGGAAGCTCGGGTTTGTTCTTCATCAGTAATATCATCGTCTTCTTCTTGCTCTTCTATGGCCATCATTCTGTCTATTTCTTGGTTTTGGTCTTGACTTTGTCGTTGCAATCGGCCATCTTCTTCTGCAATTACAGCTCGCCGGAGCTGTGCCAGGTCTTCTGTACTGCGTCTTAACGTGGCTTCGTCTTCAATAACCTGCTGAAAACTTGTCGTTATCATCATTCCATTAGCTTCTTCAATGCTAACTATCTCTCTGTGTTCTGTAGCCGCAGCAGCAGCATTTCTCGGATCTCTAGGCGGATGGTGTGTAAACAGGGCTCGTCTTCTGGAACTCATGATTGTCTTTGTGAATAAATGTCAATATACACGTTATTTATAGTTTAGTCGGCTGTGGTGGGAGGTGGGAACAAGATGGCGGTCATTTTTTGTGTCGTGTGGTGGGATGTGGGTACAAGATGGCGGTCTGTTTTTGTGTCGTGTGGTGGGAGGTGGGTACAAGATGGCGGCCAGTTTTTGTGTCGTGTGGTGTGAGGTGAGTACAACATGGCGGCCAGTGTCAGTCAGTGCAAGATAGGCTTGCCCACTGTATAGTGCTGTGTTACTTAAGCATAAAAATTTCCTATTTTTTTTCGATAAATCCGTTTCAATTTTCAGGGAATTATTATAAGACTAATCCATAGTCTACACGTATTTGTTTAGCCAAGAAAATCAATTTTATTTCCAATGTACCTGGTGTTTCATACTACCGTACACTAACTTTATGGGGTTTAAAATGGCTAAAAATTTATAAAATAATGTCATAGTTTAGCGTTAGGTTGTTAAATTTTTTTAATACTAGACTATCAATTGCTTGAGTTTAATTGGAAATAAAATATATAGGTGCACTGATAGTTATTGTAAACTTATAGCCGTTTAAAATTGCAAAAGAAACACAAATATATTTTTGTTGAGCGTAGCCGACGACACAGCTAGAGTGCTCTCGCTACGGTCCGCGTTTTTACCCTATAAATAGCGCAGTATTTTTTTTCAATTATTCACAATTAATGTGAGTACCCAGTCATGGAACCACCCCTGGCTGAAATCCTCGATATTGACACACCAGACTTGTTTACAAATCATGATGAAAATGAAGAACAACTTCTCGGCGGTATCATTAATTTGGTAGATGATCAACCCTGGCTAGATGATATAATGAAACAGTTATTTCCTCCACCACCACCTCAATCCCGGAACTATCCTGCGTCAACTACAGCCCATTGTGAAAATCCCCCAGAAACATCGCAGCTGGATAATTTCTTCGCCCTTGCAGCTACACCGGATGTTACTCCAGACGTCTACCAATGTTTTGACAATATAGACTGCATATTAGAAAATATGTTGAAACCACAAGATAAAGACAAAGAACAGGCACAAGATGGAACCGATGATACAGAAGAAGAAGAAGGCCAAGATGACAAGGCAAAGAACAGCGAAGAAAGAAACTTGAAACCACAAGTTAAAGACAAAGAACAGGCACAAGATGGAACCGATGATACAGAAGAAGAAGAAGGCCAAGATGACAAGGCCAAGAACAGCGAAGAAGAAAGAAACACAGAGATAAAAGAGTTAACAAGCAAGAGGACAGACACAAGAAAAAATAGAAAAGATGACAGAATGAATAGAGAGAGGGACCAGCAGCGGAAAAACAGAAAAGATGCAAGGACAAAGAGGATAAGAGACAGAAAAATAAGCCAAAAAAAATCCAAGACGAAATGCATTATGTTTGGGCAATAACCACATCAACATTGGGCTGTAACACGGAACGCCAAAGCGACTTATATTTACATTGTGTGGAATGTAGTAACCAGTTTGCAAAATTCGCCATCTCTCCTTGCGGTCATCAGGCATTGTGTGAAAGATGCATTCATCACCGGGTACAAATACCCACGTGTGCCCAAGCCAACACGCCCCTAGTGTGTCAATTGCTACCTTTGACATGCTCCGTTTGTGCTGAGAGAAGACAGCAGACCCTCTCAACGATGTAATTATTATTACATATTCCAACGGTTATTTTAATAACCACCCATCTTTTCCGAAAGGGTGACTTCTAACCACGCACAAAAATTAACACGAGATCACGCACACATATATCCCCTGTCCTCGTTCAAATAAATTGGCAGTCCCCGTTATGTTTCGGGCTGTTATAATTTTTATCAAAATAAAATTAGTAACATGCCTGGGTTCAAAAATAAAATTTTAAGTCCGTTATCATTCGGACTGTGTAATATTAATTAATGGGGAGAGAGAAAAAATTCTGTGTATATATAGAGAGATTAGTCCTGACAAGGACTGGTTGATATCGGACAGGGATTGTTTATTTGGGTGAATGCAGTTTAAAAAAAAAAAATAAAGGGGTCAGGGCTGTATGCTTTTGAAATTGATGTGCCAGTTAGAAAGCTTACCCTCTTTCGAAGTATTGTTTGTTCTGAAAAGAACAGTTCGCAAATCCTGAAAAGGACGTTTGGAATCAATTTGTTATGCTGTTTTCTTCAGCAGGGAAGTTTTCCTGTCTACTTTCCCCGTAGTCATCTGCGTGGTGGAGAAAATTATTCCCCACAGGGTGGATGGATGATGGTATTCAGGTATTGTACATCATCATCATCATCTGCCTCACTTCCCGACACATAAATCGGCTCATCATCCAGGAATGTAGCCCGGGGTATGGTGGTAGTGGTTGTGGGTGGCAGGACATCTGGAATCAGGGGGGCTGGAAGATCCTCCAGAGGGAAGGCAGTCGATGGTGGTGGTAACTGGGGCGCTCTTTGCTGTGGTAGTACTCTCAGTACTGGACGAGGAGGAACAGGGATAGCGTGCCTATCCTCAGCCAATGTTCTTTGTAGCAGGACAAACCACCGATCATCATCTATATGAATCTGTCTGGCGGCATTGAGCAGGGCCCTCACGTTGTTCGCCGTTGATTGCCTGCGGCCCTGTATCCCTCCCTCCAACATCTCCACCCAGCCTGTTAATTCACGGCTCCAAAATAACTTTATCTCCTGCACCATCGCACGTCTTCGCCTCCGACTCAGTCTCGCTGGTACTACATTTGTGGCCATCTTGGTAGACAAAATTTTTTCGAATAGCCGGCTGTCCGCGGGTCGCACTATATATACACATCGCGCGGACTGCGGCGACAGCGGTCGAATAGCGGGGGATATAAAATTCGATGAACTCCGGCGTGTGTTTCTTTTGAATTTATAAACGGTTGTTATTGTACAATAACTGTCAGGGCCCGTAGAAAATTTTATTTCCAATTAAACTGAGATAATTGAAGGTCTAGTATTAAAAAAATTAGCCGTCTAGCACTAAAACTATACCGTTATTGTATGATTTTAGCCAATTTTACAGGCCTAATGGCAAAGTACGATAGTAGGGAAAACCCGCTACATTGAAAATAAAATGATTTTCCTGGCTAACAATATATGAAGATTATCACATATATCCTTATCCTAGTTCGTTGAAAATTTCAGCGCGTTTATCGAGAGAGAACTGTATAAAATTATAAAAATACACCCTTCATTTTACGGAAAGAAAAAACAATCTGCGCAGTTTGCAATCATTTTCATGCGGTGTTTCCCCACACGGATGTCGGCTTGAAAAATACCGGTCGGGTAATCTGTTAATAAACCAATACACAGAAATGGATTCGGCTTGAAAACAGCCGGCCGGGTATTCTGTTAATAACCAAGACAACGGTAAAAGCGTTTTGCACACCATTTTCAATGTTATCTTCTCTCCTACCTGTGAGCTCTTAATTGTTTTTACATGCATAAATGACACATACAGATGTAGCGTCGTCGCAAATGTTCTGAAGTATATTTTATCTTGGAGCGCGCACCTACAAAAATTGCATTGTCAATTTTTAATTCTTTTCTACAGGGTATTTACAATTTTTTTATTCCAATTAGCCAGAATCGGTCTATATATTTTGCTTGGTGCGGTATTTTTTTTGTCATTTATCATTATGGCAGCACCGGGCAAGGAACTCGCTTTTTTTCAATTGACGTCGGATGTCATTCTTATAGTATATGATCAAGAATTGCAGCTTATCAAAGAGCACCCGAAAGAAGTGAAATTATGTTTAACCCTACCAGGCTGGGCGCTATTCACACGCTTGTTACAGGGGAAACAGCCTGAAGTAGATTTTATGCATGTAGGACTCGGTGTCTACCTACGGAGTGGTAGAGAGAATTCTTTTTTTCCCCGGCTTGAACAGTGTGGGGGAAGCGCTATTGTACTTTGGCCAGCGGTATGGCAGGCGCTCAAAGCGATTATTACGGAAGTGCATGATCTGCTGTATCCAGAAGAAAAATCTGTAACCACCCGTACGCTCACCTCGGATTGTACCTTATTATTATATCCTGAACGCGTGGAATTGGTTGATGATGATAGCCGCTGTTGGTGCGCCTCGGAACCGGCGCGTGTGTCTTTAACCTCGGAAGGCTGGACTACCTTGAAACGTGTGTTATTCGGTCATCTCGATGGAGATAGTATTCACCTGTGTGGCGATGTATACATTTTTCGGGGACCTTATTTTGCCCGACTTATCTGTCTCAAGCGAGGCGGATTTACGCTGGATCCCGATTTATGGACGGCTTTGCAACAAGTAGTTCCCGTGGTGGATAAAGTTCTCTCTCCACACGAGCCGCCTCTCACAGAATAGGGCCTGACCCTATAAATACAGGGGATGAGACAAGAGTGTGTGTTATTCTCCGCTCGACATTTACAGCAAGCATGGCACTACGCGCTATTCTGCCTCTTACACCCAGTGTGAGGTTATACATTTATCAAGATGAAGTGACGCTGGTGAAAGACCATCACGCGATTTACTGGACGCCCGCTGAGAAGCTATCGAATCCGGTGACACTACAGCGTGATGGGTGGACTAAGTTTAAACGGGTATTGAGCGGTCAGTTGGACGGAGACGTGATCCACCTGGACAATGCCATCTACGTCTATTCCGTACCTCCCGACCGCATACGTCTGGGGCGGTATCCAGAGCCTACGCGAAGTATCAGCCTAACTTCCTCTGTGTGGTCAGCCTTGGAGAAAATAGTCCCTATTGTCGACCAGTTATTTACCTCGGACGACCGAAGCACGGGTTTACAACAAGTAGTTCCCAGGGTCGATCAAGTCCTCTCTTCACAGGAGCTGCCTCTCACAGAATAGAGCCTGACCCTATAAATACAGGGATGAGACCGAGTGGGTATCATTCTGCGTTCGACATTTACAGCAAGCATGTCACTACAAGCTATTCTGACGCTTACACCCAATGTGAAGTTATACGTGTATGAAGCTAAAGTTACCCTGGTCGAAGATTGTGGAGATTATTGCTTTGAGCACGCTGAAAATCTATCGGATAGGGTGACACTACAGCGTGATGGGTGGAGTAAATTTAAACGAGTCTTGAACGGAGAATTGAACGGACACCTTATCCACCTGGACAATGCCATCTACGTATACCATACTGTGCTCTACCCACGGGTGGGTCGCTACCAAGAGCCGGCGCGAAGTTTTCTCCTAACACCCTCTCTGTGGTCAGCCTTGGAGAAAATAGTCCCTCTGGTGGACCAGTTATTTATACCCGACGACCGATCACCCCACCAATTGGCATGGGCTCATGCTATCGAACACGCACTAGATGAACCTGATGAAAAAAAAAAAAAATCTGATGATGATGGGAAAAATACTATATGTATAGAATGCGCAGAGGCTGGAATGACAGTGTCACCTGATGAAGCCACCCACACACACATCACGGCCCAGAACGATGAAGAAGAAGAAAAAATCCGTGATGAAGCAGCGGGGCCAGAAAAAGCAGTCTACAGTAATTAACGAGGTGTTAACCGATCTGTATTGCAGCCCAAACAGTCCAGCCGCATATAGCGCTGTGGCAGCGCTAGCTCGAGCGGCCCATTCTCAAGGCATCAGTCGAACTCAAGTTCGAGACTGGTTAAAAACTCAAGACACCTATAGCTTACATCGAGCTGCCCGACGTCATTTTCGCCGTAACCGGGTCATCGTCGGCGGTATAGACGCGCAATGGCAGGCGGATTTAGTGGACATGAGTCGATTTGCACCTGACAATGATGCACATCGGTACATATTGACCTGTATCGATATTCTATCCAAGTATGCCTGGGTCCTATCCATTCGTACCAAAACAGGAGAGAATCTTATAGGAGCGTTCCAACAGATTTTCAAGACGGGGCGCAAACCTCTTTATTTACAAACAGATGAAGGCACAGAATTTCTCAACCGACCCTTTCAAGCCTTTCTTAAGAAAAAGAAGGTATTTTTCTTTCATACGTACAACGAGACGAAAGCTTCGGTAGTGGAACGCTTCAATCGCACCTTCAAAGGACGCATGTACAAGTATTTTACTGCCCAAAACACTCGACGCTACATCGATGTACTCCCTCAACTGGTCCAAGGCTACAATCGCGCCTATCATCGCAGTATCCAGCGAGCGCCCCGTGATGTGACAGAACGCAACGAACATCAAGTGCGTGCTACGCTGTACTCAGAAGACAGTCCACCACTGACGGCACCCCGGTACAAACGTGGAGATGTAGTGCGGATAAGTAAAGTGAAAGGTCAATTTGAGAAAAGTTATTTGCCGAACTGGAGTGACGAACCCTTTGTCATCGTTCGCCATAAACCTCGACAGCCCCACGTCTATCAACTGGAAGATCTACAAGGCGAGAGACTGCAAGGCACGTTTTACGAGGCAGAATTACAACCCATAGTGAAAACACCGAAAGACTACTACACGGTGGAAAAGATTTTGAAAACGGAGCGTCGACGGGGGATTCCCTATCATTTCGTCAAATGGCAAGGATGGCCTCGTTCGTTTAATTCCTGGGTATCTGGCCGTGACATGAAACGTCTATAAATTCTAACCCCGATCACCACCCGCCTTCAGTGTAGGATTGTACCATGGATAGGACACGTCTACCTTTATTATTACAAACTCGAAAAGCACAAGTGGGTACTGTAGTGTGTATCTTAGTGCTTGTGGGGACGTTATTTACAGGTGTGTTCTACGATTTGACCACCGTGCTATCCTGTTTGAACACCCTGCGTTCTCCGTCATCGACCACGACGACCACGACGCTGCCTACACCAGCCAAGACGTCAAGGGTCCGCCACGTATCACCCCAGACACCCACCACACTGCCGTCCATACCGTCTACTCCAGCCATCACCACGTTACCCTTTGCCCGCACCATCTACCCATCCACGACCACCACCACGCCCCTTACTACTACGACTCGACGTCATCCTCCATCAGCCCTGAGAAGCGCTTCCACCACCCCATCACCCACACCAACACCTACCAACACTACGACGCTAAACATATTTACAGTGGACGCCCGTGAATCACCACGTTTACCAGCAAAACGGTATCCGGTCAGCTACGACCCCCGGTGGGTTCCACGACAATCATGGTGGGCTTCTAACCGTCGAGCGCAAATCACCAAATAAATAAAGAAAAAAAAACTATGGATCCTCGATGGCAGCATCCATTCACGTGCCTCATCGCTGGACCGACAGGGTCGGGAAAAACGCACTTTGTTCAACGTCTCATCCAACATGGGTCAGCCCTGATTTCACCCCCTCTAGCGCGCATCCTGTGGTGTTATGGCGCTTGGCAGCCCGCGTATGAGGCACTGGCCCGTGTCCCAGGACTCACCTTAGTGGAAGGCTTACCGCCTGAAGATACACCCCAAGACACGTTGGTGGTGGTGGATGATCTCATGACGGAAACGGATAGTCGAATCACCCGTCTCTTTACCAAAGGCAGCCATCATCGTCGATTGAGCATTATCTACATCGTACAGAATCTCTTCAGTAAAAACAAAGAACACAGAAACATTAGTTTGAATGCTCAGTATGTGGTGTTATTCAAAAACCCCAGAGACGCTTCGCAAATTACCCACCTGGCTCAACAGATGTACCCTAAAAACACGGCCTTTGTACGAGAAGCCTTTGAAGATGCGACCCAACCTGCCCACGGGTATCTCCTCATCGACTTGAAACAAGACACGCCCTCCACCCTGCGATTACGTACCCTGATTTTTCCCGGCGAGATACAGACGGTGTACACCCCCAAATAAAGAAGAAGAAGATAAAAGAAGAAGACAAGGTAGTCGAGCCCTCATTCCTCATCATGTCTGCACGCATACGCAAGCACGCGCCCGCTTTGCGCGTATTACGCAGCGCGCCACCGGAGGTGGGCCGGGCCCTGGTGCGCGGCGCGGATACGGACTTGGTCCGGTGTTTGTGTGAAGTCGCCCATAATGTATTAAAAGGCAATGTTCCACTCAGTCCTCTGCAGAAAGGGAAATTGCAACGGCACAAGGCGGGTCTCCGAACGTTGGTCAAGAAAACGGGCAGTGTCAAGAAAAAGAAACAGGTGTTACAGCGAGGTGGATTTCTCGGTGCAATGCTCGCTCCCTTAGCCGCTACTGTACTGGGTCCGTTACTCGGGTCCATCTTGGGAGGAGGACGCTAAAACATGGAACATACGAAAAAAATGCTGCTGGTCGAACCTCGACTGTTACAGAGTTTGCAATCCCCCTATCCCGTCCCGGCCACAGTGCAACAACTCCAGTCTCTGGATGAAGAGATGAATAGTATACTGCAACGTCGACTGCCCGATCACGAGAAAATTCAACTCTACCATCATACGCTGAACCGGTACCAGACGTTTATGGATCAATATAGAGGAGGGAGCGGGAGTAGTAGTACGCCACCACAACTACCCACCACCACGCCCACCACACTCCCACCACCTCCGTCATCCTCACCTGAGCTGGAACAGGAAGTGTTGGCCAGTGTGCCTAAAGCCTTCAAGACCAAGGCCCGTTTATTGTTGGACCGGGTGAAACAGAATGCCGATATGGATTGGAACGCGGAAGGAAACCTGCTGATTCGCAATCAAGTGGTGCCGGGGTCTCATATGACCGATTTGATCAACGATATGGTGCGTTCTCGCAAACACTCTAATCCCCCGGGCTGGGAAGCCTTTGCTCAGGCGTTAAAAGACACACACCCCCCTCAAGAATTGGTAGGAAATAGTGAACGCTGGAAGTGGATGCAAGCCTCCGCTCGACGTCTCCCCCCCTATACCTGGCAACATGAATGGCAACCGCACACGCCACCCAAAACACCCTCACGGCGGTATCGTTTTCACCCCTATGCCTCCTCTATACCGACGACCACAACACCACAGCCACGACGATCACGACGCCGAGGTAAGGCGCCCAAGTCCTGGGAACCCTACTAAGGACATAATAACTCCTATAAAAACCCGGTGCAGAAGCCAGAACAACTCAGTCGTCGTCGTCATGTTTTACCTGACGTTGCCCAGTAATAGCTCACTCGACGTGTTTCCTGACAACACCTTGACCCAGTATGTCACGCAATTACCCCAACCGTTACATTTACCGGGACGCTGGGAATGTGGACTGGTGGATATTCAATACCCTTACTCATGGTACAACGTACAAGACGGAGAAGTATGGTACGAAGTGACCCACCAAGATAAAGTCTACAAAATGACGCTCCCCCTAGGCCAATACGATACGCCGCAGAAGTTCATACAGGGTCTGAATGACTTGAGGGAGTACAAGGCCCTACAGGAGAGCACGAGTAGTGCAACACGCCTGATGGTCTCGCGCTTCAAGAGAAACGTGTGCTTCGGTGTCAACCCACACAACGACAAGAGCTCTATCCTACTGTCCGAAGCCGTGAATTTGAAACTCAGTCCTACACTACGGCAAATGTTAAGGCTGCCTCACCACATCTACAAGGGGTCCACCATTGTCAACGGGACCCATTTGATGGATATGAAAGTAGGTATGTACGCACTGTACGTCTACTCGGACGCCGTGGACAGTCATATTGTGGGTGATGTGAACACACCTCGGTTACGGGTGGTCCCCATTAGCAAGACGTATGGCGATCAAGCCACCGAGAGTTTCAACCATATCATGTACCTGCCCGTACGACATACCGATATCAACACGATCACGGTGGATATAAGAGATGACACGGGACGTCCGATCCCATTCGAACGAGGAAAAGTGGTGCTGACACTTGCTTTCCGACAAACCGCTCTCCTCACTTCGTATAATGTACGTGCCTTACCAGTGCCATACGCCCAGCTATGCCGACTACTACAAGAAACAAACGGGAGGAAACTTGCCCATGTTTAGCGGGGCACGCATGCAACGCGGTCACGGATTGGGAAACATCCTGGGCCGTATTGTGAAAACGTTTTTACCCATGGTGACACGGGGTGTGAAAGCGGTGGGAAAACAAGCGGTACGCAGTGGATTGCAAGTGGCCGGTGATGTGATGGAAGGCACAGCACCCCGACAAGCCTTGAAACGACGGGCTAAAGAAGCGGGGGGTGTGTTGATCGCCAAAGCCCTTAAAAGACAAAGACCCACACTCCCCAGATTCATTCAACGTCCAACACACCGACGACGCACACCCCAGAGCAGGAGGAGAAGGACTACGCCCCAGAAGAAGAAGAAGAAGAAGAAAAAGAAGAGAAGTAGTAGTAGTAGGAGAGACATCTTCGCATAATGGCATACATTCACTCCGAGTCGTGTCCGTCTACCAACAGTGAATTGGATTTGTGGACTATTCCACCTACCCAAACCAGTATAGCCGAAGGACGTTGGGTAGAACATCGACCCCTGGCTAGCTTGACGGGGCAGGGTCCCGTGGAATTTACCATTGAAAACAAAGATACGGCCTACCTGGATTTAGCCCACACCTACTTGTACGTGAAAGCCAAAATAACGAAGATGGACGGGACGGACATAGAGGAGGATGCCGTAGTAGCCCCGGTGAATCTTTGGCTGCACTCCTTGTTCCAACGGGTGGATATAGGTCTGAACGATAAACTCATCAGTACGTCCACCAATACGTACCCGTACCGAGCCTACATGGAAACGCTGTTGTCGTACGGTAAAGATGCCAAAAAAACACACTTACAAGCTCAGCTGTACTTCAGGGATACACCCGGAACCATGAACAGCGTACTGGGTGCCAATACTGGGTTCAGAGAGCGCAAAAACATGGCAGCCGAAAGCAAGTCCATCGATATGATGGGACGACTGCACGCCGATCTGTTGATCCGGTCCATACCCGCGTTCGCCTTAATGGGCAGTGGAACCGGGGGTGCCCAATACAAGATCATCATTGAAGATGCAGCCCTGTTTGTGCGTACGGTAGATTTGCAACAGGGCGTATTGCTGAGTCACATGCAAGCCTTAGCGAAAAAACCAGCCCAGTACCCCATCCGACGCGTACAGACCAAGGTGTTCTCTGTGCCAGCAGGTACGATGATGGCCAACAGAGAAAATTTATTTCTAGGGGATCTGCCTAAACGTCTTACCCTGGCGTGTGTGAGCAACACCGCATTCAATGGAGTGTTGACTGAGAATCCGTTCTAATTTGAGCATTTCAACATCAACTTTGTGGCACTGCATGTGGCCGGTCATCAAATTCCAGCCCGTCCATTACAACCGGACTTTACTAACGAAAACTATGTGCGGACCTACCTGAACCTGTTTACAGCCACAGGACAAAACAACCAGGACGAAGGCAATACCATCAGTCGAGAAGACTTTAGGAAGGGGTACACATTGTTCGCCTTCGACCTCACCCCCACCTTGGAACACGATCATCAACTGGCTTTGCTGAAGAAAGGAAACCTACGGTTGGAACTGCGTTTCGCCACCGCTCTAGTCAACACCATTAACGTGATTTGCTACGCCGAGTTTGATAACGTCATCAGCGTGGATCACCAAAGAAACGTGCTGTGTGACTTCGCCACCTAAGATGGATACAGAGCAGCTGATGAGCATACTCCAGCGAGATGCGAAGATCCCCTTTCGAGGTATGTTTCCACGCAATGTGTTTCCCACCCACTCCACTACCCCAGCAGCCTACATCCTGAATACAGATACGAGGAGTCGACCCGGTGAACATTGGATAGCTGTGTACGTGGACACCCTAGGCCAAGGCGAATATTTTGATTCCTACGGACTTGCACCCCTCCATGCCGATTTGGTGAAATTCATGGACGTCTCTACTACAGAGTGGCGTTGGAATACGCAAAGATTACAAGGACCCTTGAGTAGTGTGTGCGGACAGTACTGTGTGTTTTATCTCACTCACCGGAGTAGAGGACATTCTATGCCCACCATTGTACATATGTTTGATGATTATTGTCAAGCCGAAGACCGTGATGTCCTCGTCTATGACTGGACGGCCTCTCGTTTTAATGTGCATGCGCCATTTCTCTGGTTAACTTAAAAATGTACTGCGCGCGCGCGCAGACCACTTGTTTATTGTTATATTGTTATGACGTTGTTGTTCTGACGTTCATTGTTGAATAAATTGATGAAAAAACACAAAAAAAATGATTTGACTTTCTCTTTTTTTATTTAAGTCAACAAGAATGAGTTACTATACAAATAGAATACAGGGTACAAATAGTAGGGGTATGTACACATAGAATAGTAGTGGTTAAGGTACAAAAAAAGTTCTGTCAGGAGTAGGATTCGAACCCACGTACGGCAATCGCCGACCAGCACTTAATACCGGCGCCTTAGACCACTCGGCCATCCTGACTTTTACAGTTTTATAACTCGTGTATCAACAGTTATAGTTCCACATTTGTTTTTTACAAGTTCAAGTAAGTAGTGCTCACACCGTCGGCCAATACTTTTCGTTTGGGATAAAAGAAAGTAAAGGCGTCTCTTTGCTGGATATAGGTGCGCATCTGGTGGTCGACGACCCGGAATCCTCTGTTAGTGCCACTCGCACTGGCCTGGCTTTCCAACACCCCCAGGTAGAGAGCTTTGTCGATGGCAGGGTCACGTCGGTTGACGCCTTTACAACTAAACTTATTTTCCGCTCCTCCATCTCCTCCGTAACAGTAGTAGGTCTTAGAGGAGAGAGCAATCATAGCATCCCCGCTCCACTCTAGTTTAAACAGGCCGGGTGTCCGCTTGTCGTAGGTGTAGTGATCGCGTCGGGGTAGCCACAATTCGCGGTCCGCTTCATACTGATCCCGTAACTCGGGTTTCACCAGGGACTCCCAATCGGCGTTGGAGACGGCCATGTAGGCCGAATCTGTGTCCATCTCCATCAACTGCCAGTCTGAGGGGTTAAAATAGACACCCATGAAGTCATAGAGAAACTGCAGCATCCTCAGCTTGGCCACCTGATAGACCATACATCCAATCTGCAGGGGTAAGTTGTACCGGATAGTCTTCTTGGCTGAAGTGACTTCATAGGTGTCGTCATCGATGACCTCCACGGATCGAAACAGAGGAGAATTGACTTTTTTGCGGGCTTGGGCAGTACTACAAATGTTCACGTTGACGTGCTTATCCTGGTTCGTAACTGTTTTTCCATAATAACCATTGCCAGTGAGTTTCCAACATTCAGCCATGATGGCCTGACTCGGGTCTTGATCACCTTGACGACGGGCCGACGTCACGAGGTCGGCATTCTCCGCAAAACAAGCCTCGGGTACGTACTGTATCACTTGATATATTTGAGTAATTTCCAAACCGTGGTTCATGTACCACTGCAGTAAGGGCGTGCCCAGCAAGATTTTCTCGGCCCACATACTCCCAATCAACATACGGCGTGGTTGCTGAAGTACTTCATGCTGCTCTGCGTAGGTCCTCATGGTGGCCCCAATATCCGCCCGACCCACCAGCGTGTTCTTAAAGATGGGCGGGCACTGGGCGAAGAGGGGCTTGAGAGTGTCGGGAACATGCAAATCACATTCTACAAAGCCGTAGAGGTCTCCCGAACGAATGGCGTCCAACATCTGTGGCAGACTTAGCAATCGTCGACGACTCAAGGGGTACTCACGCTCTTTTAGGAACCGTCGTAAATGGGGCAGGGCCTGGCACATCGTGTGAAATTCACACTCCCACATTTCAATGAGATGGAATCCTCGCTCTTTCACGTAATCCCCGTTGGCCACCACTTCGTCGCGTAATTCTTCCGGTGTTTTCCCACGTCGCTCATTGAAGCGGCCAGCGCTGAAATGGCATTCGTGGCCGTGCCAGTAACACCCGTAAAACTGGAAAACGGTCGGTGTTCCTTGTACAAGGGCAAACCCATCGACGGGGAGTCGACGATCTCCTATACGCTTCTCTGTGGCGTTGGTCTGGTGTCGTATATAAATTCCCCGTCGATAGGCTTCCCAGTCTAACCACTGGTCGGCAAGATGTTTGTAAGGTGACCGTTGAGGTGTAAAATGCCGACCTTCTGCCAACCAACGCGTATAATGCCCGCTGGGCATGGGTTGGGCGAGTGACCACAGGTAGAGGGCATTAGCGTCAAAGCCAATGATTTTGGCACAGGGTTTCCCACTGGGCAGTGTAGTCACATCCTTCTCATGGTAGCGGTGAAAAATAAGGCTAGGTCCACCCACAATGTTCTTCTTCAGACATTCATGCATGTCTGCATCTTTCTGTTGTACCAGCGAGAAGTAGGTGGAACACTCTTGAAACAAATGGCGAAGGGCTAGACCCGGTAAACTTAAGCACTCTTTAAAGATATCCACGTGCATTTGGCGACGAAAGAGTTGCACCATTTTCTCGGCCGCTTCGAGGAAAGGAACCACATCTAGGTTGTTATACCACACCAGGAAATCTCGCAAGGTCTGCATATGTTCATCGTTCCATACCTGCTGTAGTTCGCGGTACGTGTCTTCGGGACATTCCACTTGCTTCAAATCATCAAAGAAGGCGTGCCGGGGTGGCAACTGTGTTTCCTGCAAACGGTCGAGCGATGATATATACGTGTAAGGGAACCTCCCTTTGGTTTGTGCACAGTTATAGGCCTTGACCCACTGATCATAGCTACAATTAGGAGCTAAATAGTTCCGTACATCCAGGAAATGCAGTGATGTAGTGGTGAGGGCCATGTGGTTGTTGATCTTCTTTATGACGGACTTGACGGTATCGGATTTTGCCAAGTAAGGGTAGAGAAATTCCTTGACCATGTTCAGATCGTAACGGCCCGAATTGAATCCGAGCACGGGTAACTGAGTCAGGTACTGCACGAACCGGGCTTTCAGTTTTTCCGCATACGGTTTAGGTAACGGGACATCCTGCAGATGCAGAGGCTGCGACTGGGATTCCGGCTGCGACTCGGACTCGGACTCTTCATCATCATCGCTGAACGCTACACCGGGTACAGGAATGCGGTCGTCCAGTTGGTCCAGTACGTCCTCGAACTTGGCCACCAACAATTCCGTACTAGCCGCACTGACTTGCTCTAAATACTCCATCATGCGGATAATCAACTCATGGGAGTCCCCCGTGGACACGAAACACACCGGAGCAGCGTCATAGCCAGGTACGTTGCTGGAAATACTGACACTCAGAGGAATATGGCGCTGCGTCCACTGCGTTTTTGCTGAAAACATGTCCATGGGCTCCAACAGGGCCTCGAAATCGTAACACGCCCGGTAGAGAAAATAACGGTCCTCTTCCGGTATCATCACACCCTCATCGGCCAGTTCCTGGAAAATAGTAGGTGCATTATGATACACTCCACCCGGATATACTCGCTTGACACTGTTGTCACAGATTTTCTCGTGGCGCTGTAAGTTGGAGGAGCGATGAAACACCCGATGGCATTGACGACAACTGAAAGACTGAGCGTACTGGCTCATATCGTGGATGAGCGAAAAATGACTCACCCAACCGTTGTCGAACACATTGACTTTCATCGTAGCAGCATACCGTTCTGTTGATCGCCGAACCAATTCAGCCACAAATGTATCGTCCTCGCATCGTAATCGATAGACAAAGATATTAATGTCGAACAGTGTTTCCACGTCATCCAAATTCTTAAAAGGCACTCCACGGAAGTGGCGCTTATCCATGTCTTGCTGCTCTAAATACTGTTCCCAATAGCCATCGGCCACTGTGTCACAATACCGGGGGTCACACTCGTCCACATGCACGGCCAAACACCGAAACAGACATTTCCGGTCTTTGTAGGACCCCTTTACCCCTCCTGTTAATGCATACAGGCCGTGTCGATGAAGCAACCACGGAGGAAGTAGTACAGGAGCACCGATAGGATGATCTCTCATTTTCGTGACGAAAAATGTGACGTTGGTCACCATTTCCACCAGCCATTGGGTATTGGGGCGTTGCAACCGAGCCCATTCCAATGGATCCAACGTAGTCAATTGATCGATGAGTGGCTCCAGAGAAATGGCATCGGTGATGGTGAACGGCTGGTCAAACACATACGAATTATTACTGGGGTAGAAATACCGCAGCTGGTCCGTCTTTTTGTGCCGTAAGATATACCCAAATGTCACATTCAACTTGAAGGCAGTGACCTGATCTGTAAAAATGTTGTCGGCGTAAGTAGGAAGATACGTGAGGTCCTCCAACCGAAAATTATACAAGTCCAATAGACGACGGTGACGGTGGAAACAATGGCGTATGGTAGCCCAGTGACGTTGATAAATGGCCCTGACACGCTCATCTTCAGGCAAGACTTCAATCGGAGGTACTGCTGGGTCAAAGGGAAAATCTTCTCCACGTCTCATGCTTTTCGTCTCATACAAGCGGATAGGCAAGCAGGCAGGCAGGCAGGCAAGCAGACAGGTCAGGTAAGTCAGATTGAATACACCCCTACCCTAAAAATCGCCACTCCTTTTATACGTTTTTCTATCCACCTCCCACCACACGACACACAAACAGGCCGCCATCTTGTACCCACCTCCAACCACACGACACAAAAACCCGCCGCCATCTTGTACCCATCTCCCACCACACGACACAAAAACTGGCCGCCATCTTGTACCCACCTCCCACCACACGACACAAAAACTGGCCGCCATCTTGTACCCACCTCCCACCACACGACACAAAAACAGGCCGCCATCTTGTACCCACCTCCCACCACATCAATCTTGTACCCACCTCCCACCACATCACGACACAAAAACTGGCCGCCATCTTGTACCCACCTCCCACCACATCACGACACAAAAACTGGCCGCCATCTTGTACCCACCTCCCACCACACGACACAAAAACTGACCGCCATCTTGTACCCACCTCCCACCACACGACACAAAAACTCACCGCCATCTTGTACCCACCTCCCACCACACGACACAAAAACTGGCCGCCATCTTGTACCCACCTCCCACCACACACGACACAAAAACTGGCCGCCATCTTGTACCCACCTCCCACCACACACGACACAAAAACTGGCCGCCATCTTGTACCCACCTCCCACCACACACACACACGCATGCGCACACCACCAATTGTGACGTCACAAAAGGTTCTGCGCATGCGCAGTGAGGCGCTATCACGCGAATT
>JAVTVY010012592.1:0-56369 GCA_036873755.1 Hanleya hanleyi
TCATGAGTTAAGATGTACAATTATCACAGCTAGAACAAAGGTAATCAGTCCTGGCCATTACCTTTAAAGGTGATGAGTTAGAGTCATCACCTTTAAATGGTGACGGTCATCACCTTTTAAGGGGATGATTTTGCCTCATCACCCTTAAAAGGTGATTACCCAAATTTAGTCGTGATATGACTGAAATATAGTTGAAAGCGACGTTAAATCATCATATTCACTCACTCACTCACCCAAATTTACATTTATTGTTCATCACTCTTCATAGGTGATGGCCATCATTTTCAAAGGTGATCATAAAAAGGGTGATGGCTCTAACTCATCACCTTTCCAGGATGATAGTTATCACCTCATTTCTGGATATAATGGATGGAGAAATTGTTCATAACGACGGCTGGCTTATGGATGTCGGATCTGACGCGCATATTCAAATCAGGTTTCACGTAGTTGATTACAAGCCTCTGGTCCGTCATTCATTACTCAGCCGTCAGCCATTAAAGATTCTCCGCATCCATTATCCAAAGACCTATTCTATATCCCGTACAACAGCATTAGCACCAAATTCAAAAATACTATCGTAGTATAAACATAGGCATTATTGAAAACTGTTGACCGCTTCTCTCTTCCAGGAAACTAACCTATGTTTATGGATACTATGATTGTCTTTTTGAATTTGATGCTAATGTTGTTATATGGAATGGAATAGGTCTTTGGATAATGGCGGATATTCAGGCGGATATTCTTTAATGGACAACGGCTGAATTTTTAATGACGAAACAGACAACTTGTAATGTAATAAGCTGCCAGAGAGAAGCGGTCAACAGTGTTCAATGGTGCCGCCAAAACATCATGATGTTTCAAAACTATCAAATCCGTATCACTGATCAGTACTCTTAATCCATATGATATTCATTGTAAAGTCGTCATCTAGAGAATGGTGTATCTCAGTCATGCTTTGATTGTGATTGTTCATATGAACACCATGAGAATGTTGCAGAGGATCCATGAGGATCCGATGTCCAGTGACAGTGTAGAGCTCTCTCGATGGGAATTTTATGTATATCCTGGGATTTATAACGGTAATATTGCTGGTGTTGGTTGATTTACCTCGTTGTCGTCCGTATAAGCTTACACTGGGGTCACTGAGAAATCAGTATTCTCCAGCAGGCACACTTGACTCAACATTGACTATGTCAGTCTCCCTCGTAGGAAACTTGTGTTTTTATTTATTTTTTCATTGCATACACATTTAGAACTGGCCCTAACTTTCACACGAAATAGGTCTTTCTATTATCGACGCCACAATTTTTTTATGGACAACGGTTAGATATCAAATGTCGGATCTGACTCTTGCTTCCACTCACAATCAAAGTATGACTGAGATACAATGATACCCTAGGAAACGACTTATTGTCAGTGATTAGGATTTTATGTAAAGAAAAATTGTTGACCGTGTTCTTCAGTTCTACTACATATATGGGATATCTTTCATGGGATGTTTTTAGTTGTTGCTTGAATGCCTCGTTAATCGTGCCAATTGTACACCCCTTATAGCAGACATATGTCTCTTCGTTCAGGAATACATGTAATACCATATATATGAACTGCTAAAATTAATAATTTCAAATTCCAATATTTCTCATTCCACAAACGCTATACAGATTAACTGTTTATTTGGATTCTCTCTTTATTCACTATCAGTGGATTTGAAAGAAGGTATTGATAATACAAATGGGGCATCATGCATATTTATAGGCTCGAAAGGTTGCCGATTTTCTAAGATGAGTTCACATCATATGTTCAAGGAATGCATAAAGTAGAAGACTCATTGCGGTACAGTCGGTAGGCTAGGAGAACTGTCTTCCTCCCTTCATTGAGTGTCTAGCAAACTTAATATATAAATCATCGTCTTAACCCTACCAGGCCTGGAGGCCAAACTGGTTCCCCTACCAACCTTTCTGCGCTACCTCCGTAACGGCAAAAAATGGAGAGCTGAAACTCTGTGACTTTATAGTTTATCATATAGTCTATTCGCATAACCCCCTGAACAGAGGATCATAGGTAATACAAGATGGCGGTCACATGGGATATCAGAAAAGTTATGTTTTCGTTATATTTCTTCCAAATTTCTGCTTTTCCGCGATGAAAGTGGGCAAAAACTATTTTATTTCACATCACATTAAAATTTACTAATTTATCATACAGCTTTTGCGGAGAAATTGCATAAATAAAATATTCGGAAAATCTGACCGAAAAATCGACCTACAAATGCCGTGTTTGAAAATGACGTCACCCTGACATCATCCAAGCGGCCATCTTGGATTTTTTTCCATTTTCTAGTAGAGCTTGACCCAAGGGTATAGTGTGATAAGTTTCAGCCCACTAGCTCAAGGGGTAAGAAAAATAATTAGGGGATGGGGAATTCGCCTCCCCCAGGCCTGGACAGGTTCCGAAAACCCAGGTCAGATAAGGTTAAACAATTATTTATGCACGCGGTAGTCTAATCTCATACGGACCACAGTTTTCACTTACATAAGTTAATAAAAATTACGACTGATACAAGTCTAAAAGTTCCATGATGAATATATTTTCATGAGCTTTCAAAGACTAAACTGTCATCGTTGTGTAGTGGTGAAGGCGCTTAATTACATAGATAAAACTCTTATTTACAATGTACAGTCTGGTCTGCTAAGGACAGTTCACATAATCTGCGTATACCACCAATTTGTGAATATATACCAATCTGCTAAAGAAAACGAGTTACATTGTATGCAAGTACAGTAAATACAGGTCAAGTTTGAAAAGAACCGTGAGGGGTTAAATTATACATCAAGAAGTCAAAGTGGAACAGATGAGGCATTGTCTGAATGAGCATACTCGTGCCATTATTTCAGAAATTGAAATTGAAAAGGAAAGAGACGCAATCATCCTTGAACTCTTCTTCAATTTTCTGAGAAAAATGTATGAAAATGTATCAATTTCGACCTACCACTCAGAGAAAACGTATGAAATGATTCTTTTTATGTATGTGAAAGAGTTCCCCGTCCAAAGGGCATTTTGGAAAATTTTATAGCCATAAAGGCATAAATTCAACTATTGCATGTGGATAAAAGTAATTAACGATTCTTGTACCTGTTAGTCATAGCTCTGATTTTAATAACACTATTGATTTCATATTTGAACAGGTATAAAGCAACAGTTGGCATTTGATTCTTTATATGTACGAAGGAACCGAATTAGATATTAGGGGCCAGCCTCGCTTCTCGGGTAGTGACGAACAAAAGGCAATGTAGGTGATTGCTTGGAAACCTATCGCCCAGTGTTTGCTCGGCAAACACCGGATTCTCTAGTTTTAAAGTTAATTTGAAAGTAAATAGGTTGGATTCAATCCCACCAGACAATTCAGGACAAAATTAGAAATTGCAAATGCCTACCGAACATAAGTACATTTTATCCAAGTAAACAGATTGAATTATACGACCACTTTCTAAATGACAATATACTTTTATAATAAAGCATATCTATAAATTGGAGCGATATGCAAGAGGTGGAAAAAATTGACGACGTCTGGCGACTAAAAAGCAACCATATGACTATACAGGAAAGTATTCGTCGACACCTAACATTCAGACCGGAGAATACGGTGGATTCTCGGACGTAGCCTTAGTATCTCAGCCGCGCTTTTATTGCAGCTGTCCATGCGGAGACTATGAAGTATCCACACAACCCTAACATCGGATTAAGCGGAATTAGAGCTAGCTCGGGAGCTTTGAAGGAAGAAGAGCACACAGAAGTTGAAATACGTCTGATTGATGCATACAGAAACATTCACAAATACTGTATACATGTGGTAGATCAATACGCTCAAATAGCTTGAGCTGATGTTGGCTCGGGAACATCTTGGATGAAAGCTTCTCTTGCAAGAATCTGACGCAATAATCTATCTCTGCACACACTCTGCTTATAGAGATAACTATCAAGACACCTGTAATAAACTGACATTGTTCATGATTCAGTGAGAAGGGGGTATAAATGTCCGATGTGGTTTCGTGACATAACACGTGTTGTGTTATTCTACTTATAGTTACGAGTCAGTTGACTGGAGAGGAAACCACCTCAGCTTTTCTGACAGGCAGTACAACTTTCGAAATAAACCGATGGTTTTTACCACATACCCCTAATATGTAATATATAATAGGATTTTCCATGTTGTACTGCGTTCGACAGGGCACTGATCAAGGGTCCTCCTTCTGTTCCACCGTATACGTCTATTAGCTCGAAAAACCCGTCATTTTATCCTCCGCTGTACCTGATTTAACTCCGACCGCTGGACGACACGGGACCACTTGCACGACACCATACACGTTCTTCGACTCGATCCGAAAATAGCCTCGTCCTCTAGACGACCCTTGGCCACCTACGCCATCCAATGCCCGTTCGCTGACTCCGTGCCGTAAATGGCCTCGCCCTTTGAACGACCCGGGACCACCTGCGCGACCCAGTGGCCCCTTTTCGACCCTTCGACTCATACCGATTACTCATACCAGGCCCCCCTAGACTACTACTGTCAAATGGACTACTGGCGTGCTCCCGAGTGGTAAGAAGTATAACGATGTTGTTATCTGTAATCCGTAGCGAATTGGAGCGATGTGCAAGAGGTGGGAAAATTTGACGACGTCTGGAGACTAAAAGGCAACCACATGACTCTACAGGAAAGCTTCCCTCGGCACCTCACATTCACACCCGAGAATACGGTGGATTCTCGGACGTTAATGGATGAGTATCGTGGACGTTTGATGGAGTAAACGCCTTAACATGGGGTAAACCTGGTAAATGCAAGAATATCCAGAAAAACAAGCCTGCAATTCCTGACGTCGAACGGCTTAAACTTCCCACCAAAACAATAAACCTACATATATTTGTCGAAGCACATGTACTGAGAGCGGGCCTCGGGGACTAACAGTCAACCAGCAGAATCCTACCTTATACAGAGAATAAACTGAAGCGATATGCAAGAAGTGGGGCAATTGACACCGGCTTAAGTGGAATTAGATACGCTAGCTCGGGAGCTGGTGATGACAGATCAGCTCAACCAAATACTTAAACCTGAATGTATCTGACTATGAGACAAGATGGCTCTACTATTGGCTGATATTCAAAACAAAGTGATGGTAGCTGAAAATCGGCTAGCGAGTTCGAAAAAATACCTTCCAAAGTCGTACCAATATTCGGTGTAATTAAGCGGCACTGGCAACATTTATGGCCAGTGAAATCTTAATCTGACATCCGCGGTCGACCTTGTTTCAGTCAAATTGGAACTGTCCGACACCGTCGAGGGGATCACTGATCTATTGAGATTAAACATAGCATCTGGAAATTATTGGTCTGGTAGATTTGTTTTAATGAATTTATGTCATTTAACATGATCTGGAATAGGGAAAATAATTAGTTCCACATCCTCTTCGAAAGGCAGGTATTCGGCAAAAGTTTAGAACCACATGACACAATTTTGAAATGAATTGGGTTTGTTTCACAAACAAGAACTAGAAAACACAACAAAAACTAACCGTCCAGAACAAACTGTCATTTCGAAACTGTTCATCTTTATTGGTGAAACAACTGGCTGGAAATCATAAACCTGTGCATGCGTTGTCGCCATTAAAAGCCCAGAATATGGGGTGTTGATACCCAAGGAGCGGTCTGGCACTCGGGAGGTGGTGTGAAGACACTGGGATCGGGGATGCCCAATTGGATATCGTAGTAATAATCTGTCATAGTGGCTGTGATGTTCCCTCGAGTGATCTGGACGAACCGCACAGGGTAACAGTTTTTCATGCTGAACTCAACCAGCAAAGCCTCTTCTGTAAATATAGATGTCAACCATATCTTTGCTTCACTGTTTCTGTATAGGCGTATGTTTCATATTTCCTTACCATTTTTGTCTCTCAAAATCTATCACTATCTTGAAATAGTATTTGCATATGTTATATTCATTGGGTAACGGGCATGTCTAATAATTCACGCACAACAAAATTTACACATATTATATTCATTCACGTGCCTTATGGGAAAGTATCGCATCAACTATCTCAAACACAATAGTATTTACTCACATTATATTCATTCACACAATACTATTCACATACATTATATTTGTTACATGTCGTTAAATACGTACTCGGAACTTTTCCATACCAGTACCTATTATATGCACTAAATAAATGCGTCAGATTAGTCATTCATTGGGCAGCCGTCGTCTATTAAGAGTTTCCAAAGGCCGTTATCCAATTATTAGATTCCGCCACTCAGAAGCACCTGTGCTTTTAGACTACAGAAACCGACAATTTAAAACGAAGTACAAGGAAGCAACGTAGAGCTCCTGCAGAGAAGTCTTCGATTTTTGTCGGCTGTCATTTCCTGCAAAGCTAACGACATCTAGATCGGCTATTGACATCTAGATCGGCTATCGACATCCAGATATAAAACACCTCCGGCAACAGGCACTGTATTCGTATAATTGGGCCAAGAACACCAGGGCAAAGGACATGTGACGTTTACATACGAAAAACTCCTTTGTGTGTGATGGTAATAAAGCCGAATTTTTTTCCACCCCAAAACCTGCCGTATAAGATTTTTCTTGAAGTTTACATACTGAAATATCTCCTTCAAAAAAATTGAGATGTTCCGTTGCATAAAAATGGAGATATGATTGATCAAAATGTGCTCCCGGGCTTGTTTTGGTATTTTTAAGCATTTTCATGGAGGGTTTTCTCCTGTAGCAAAAATATGACACCTCAAACCAAAACCATTCGTGGTTCTTTCCATTAAACAAACTTCCTAATATATTGTGTGACAAAATTATTTTGGTTTGAAAAGTCACATTTTTGCTATAAGAGAAACTCCTCACTGTAAATGCCTCAAAAAATGCCAAATCAGGCCGAGGAGCACATTTTGGTCAATCACATCTCCATTTTTACACTGCGGGGCATCTTAGTTTTTTCGAGGCTGATATTTCAGTATGTAAACTTCTAGAAAAATCTGATTTGGCAGGTTTTGGATTGAATAAAAAATTCAGCTTGATTACCATCTCACACAAGGGAGTTATTCCCGTATTGTCGTCACATATCCTTTCTATGGAGGTTTGATTTGACTGGGTTCCAGCAGATGACTAACTCATGTGCATTAGTATCCATGCATATCAACTAACTCGTGCACAATAATATTTACGTTTTCTGAGCGGGACTCTGTCAGACCACTCCGTAACGGCGAGAAGTTCTCCTGGTCCTCCATAGGTCAATTCATCCTCGAATGTAGAGTTGGGGGCGATAGCGATTGAACTCCATCCGGTGATAGGTGACTTCGTGCACTTTTTCGTCTGGTGGTTGATGATATACAGAAGTAACGGTTTCCCCAATACTATGTAGGTAAAGAATCTGAAATATATTAAACAGATATGAATCCACGGTGAGCCGAATATCGTGCTATAATTAAAATCTCGTGTATGCTCTGTAAGAGGGTAAAGTATACAACTAACCCCAATGCTCCAGGTCATTCAGAATATACAGATTCTCGGTTCAAACCTTTTCCGCCGGATCGCAAATCCTCTCGGGTTATCTCCTTGAACTGCCAGTACTACATGTACTTTCAAAATTCAACAATCTCATCGACCGTCATCAAATCCAACTATTTGAAAGACTCAGCTATCATCAAAAACACAGACTCAAAAGTATGAATAATTCATTGCCAAGAATTGCGGTTCCCTAGCAATTCACTTGAAGCCGACCACACCTGAAAGACGAAGGCCAAGAGTGAGAGTGGATACACAGGCACAGACTGGATAACGTGTATGCACAAAACCAACACCATGATTTAGGGAACAGAAGGTAGGAGGGGGACGTCAGAAATTTGATGATTCGCTGAATGAAGTGCCCCAAACTGTGTAATATGGCTTGTGGAAACCCCTGTTTAAAACAGCATCGCGTAACTGTCTAATTAAAATTCTAAAGTCATTATGACGTCAGTAGGACGATCAACGATGACCCTCCCGCAATGGTATCCAACAGTATAAGTATGAATCCAATAACTGCCGCGTAATTCAAAAGAAAGTTATAACATATCAATTTATTATAGGGATATACCGCCAAAAGCATCCATTCAAAATCTTTCAAACTGTGATAATATCGTACACTGACGACAAATACGACCATAGAGTGTAAGATCTTTGGCACTGCGTTTCGTAACTTGTCTAATTCCGCTTAACCCGGAACTAGGGACTGTTTGAATATCATGTGTTTTACATCTTTATGGAGATATATATACTCTTGAAAACGACCTGGAAATTCATTTGGATAAAAAATAATGATCAGTGATTAGAATTTTATGCGAAGAATGCCTTGCTGGCTTCATTGAAAACTGTTGACTACTTCTCTATTATAGGAAACTATCTTGACTTCTTTTCCATTCTTTTTTTCATAGACGATTGGAATTAGTGCTAACTCTCATACGAAATAGGTCATTCGATTATTGACGCGGAAATACTTTTATGAAAGCTGAATAATAAATGTCGGATCTGACGCCTGCTATTTGGCATACATACTGAAATTACTTAATTTTCACATTTCTTTAGCTACAAAGAGTCGTTTTTATCATATTTGCTTTAACTAAAATCTTTGAAATCCGATGAAAACGTCTTCAATTTATAATTGAGGAAAGTGTGGCAGACTTTCAAGAATTAGTGTCTTCAAACTAAGACTTATTTTGATAAATCCATATTTTCATTCCAAAACAATGAATGAATAATTGCTTTGAATTATCCGAATTTATACCTTTCCAAAATATATAACATATCTAGTCAACATACATAGAACAATTTTAATCGAACAAAATATGGAGGGATTGTCTTTTATCCATGGGGTAGGGCGGCTCAAGTCCTTAAGCGCGACACTTATCCGTACCTCGTCCATTGTATATAATAATACATTTTAAATCCAGAAAAATCCCTGGAAATTTAATATGATATTAAAAGCAAAACCCCTCTAAAATATCCATACTAGTATATTTGTTGCCATTGTCATTAACCCAATCTAATAGGAAACTTCGAAAAATTGATATACTTTCTTCATTAGAATGAAAAATACCCTGATGGCCCATGTATTGATTTGTAATTAGACAAAGGATATATTAGTCACTACTGAAGGGTTGGTTGCAAATTTTCGTGAATTCTGACTGCCAATTTTATAAAAACCTAATTACATTATTATCATTTTGCCCCATTTCCCATTATTTATATGATAATCTGGAAATCTTCGATTTTTGTGCATACATGTAATAGTACTAATTCATATAAAGCAGGGAGATGTAGGTCCTGGACCAATTTGTTATTTTCTAGTATACCCCTACGAGCAGAGAATCATGGATAAATTCAAAATGGTGTCCTTGAGACGGTGAAGTGAAAGTAACGTTTTCGTTTGTTCTTCAAATCGTTTGCCTTTTTATGCATATAACTTCCCAATATTATTTTATTTCAAGTCAGATAATTCTTACCTGATGTGTTTTGTAGATTCTGGGATAAATCACAACAATGAAAAATTAAAAAAAAAAAAAATTTATAATATGACGTCATCGCAGCGACATCTTAAAATTTTGTTTTATAGAGCTCAGACCGAGAAATTGTCTACATTTATCCAATCCTTTTTTATATAGATTTGTGTTGTATCTATAAACGAAGAGTACACACAACTATGAATGGATACAACAAGGGCTTCTATTACAATTCCAAAGATATACATCTACCTTTGGTACAGACTACAGGGAAGCCCTTTGTCCATTCAATCCCTCCCTCCCTTCAATCGTCCAAGCATCCCTGTGACGTATATTCTTATATATTTTTTAACAGAGTTGATTTTATAGGAATAAATTATATATGAACGGGTGGAATGTTAATTTTGTTGAAATGTATAATCAGTTGATCAATAAAATATGTATTAAACTATATTTTGTGTTCTTTCTTTATTTGTTCTCTCGTATATTTGCTCATTCTCCGATCCATTGTATCCCCCTCCCCGCCGACCCTGCCATTTGCTCCGCCTTCTCCGCCCTGATATGATGCTGTACGTGAACCTGATTTTGATTGAAATTGTAATTTAAGGGCCGCTTCCCATACGGATTTCGTGGCCCATCAACTCAATGTTTTATTTAAATTTCACAGTACATGTCTTCGTTAATTTAAGATCTTTTGCAGCGCTAGATATTAAAATAAATAAATAATAAATAACAGTGAGAGAGCAGAGGGAGATATAAGTAGAAGTAAAGAAGAATCGCGATGTACAAGTTGGTAAGTCTTTTATTGGTTAGGTTATACTGATAAATATGTGTTACAATCACGTGAACCTGCTCATGATCTGGTGTTACATCACTTTTGGTGATGACGTCACATACCGTGATGACATCACTTCCGGTGATGATATCACTTTCGGTAATCACATGACTTCCGGTGATGATATCGCTTCCGGTAATTACCTCACTTCCGCTAATGACCTCACTTCCGCTCCTGATTATGATCATGTGGGTTGAAGGCCCCTTCACCCACCACTCATACTTACTGTTCTCCTGGCATGGAATTCCTAATCTCTTCCACGATGTATTTCCTCTCGTTGGTTTCATCATAAGTCAAGTTAAACCGTCGGACAATATTTCTCCCATGGTCAAACTCAGATGCTCTGGCCTAAAGTTGGTAATGGAAAAAGGGCTTGAGTGAAACATCATAAATTAATATTTTTAATCCAAACTAAGCCTGACTAAATCTACCAGATCAGAGAAATTCGGTTTCATACTCCAGAACCTTCATTAACCGGTCATGCTGGTGTTGTTGCTGCTGTTGTTGTTGTTGCTGTTGTTGTTGTTGTTGTTGTTGTTACCTGTTTCAAGTTGCTGGGAAAAGTTCGAATTATACTTTAATTCGAAAATGTATTTGTTCGATTTATTCGTTATGCTCTCCTGAAACCGCTAGACGGGATAAGTTGAAAATTAGCAGTTCCAATGGGGAAGTGCTCTATGGCATTCTTTGAGTAAAAAGCATCTCTGTTCCCGGGGTGGAAATGACCAGATTGTGCTTTTCTGTGTCCTAATTAGGTATATATACGATAGATACTTTTTGACAGATACACACTACTATATTTTGTCATGAACCCCAACACTATAAACACATTAATAGAGATGCGATGCTAATATATATTTTGCCATGAATTAGGAAAAACACAGTGCTTTATACGCATTCTAGGGAATAGGCTAGTATCGTGAGAGAAATAGAAGAAAAACATAAACAAGAAGGGCAATATAGTCTCTCTTAACTAGACAAACTGTTCCCCAAATATAAAGCTCCATCATTCTGGGTAAGGCTGTTGTATCGAAGAGTATACATGTATGCGTATATCATGTGATTATTGTAACGCCAGAGGATCCCAGTTCTGTTCAAATGCACTCTGATGATATAGTCTATATATTTATCGATTTCCTTCATCTCTTGTTTGGCTACGATAGATCATAGAAAGTCATTTTAGAATATACATGTATATTTACTGTATATAATATGCTCGGGATAGCTACATATGATCGTCATATCAGACATTCGGTAGCTAGCCGTTGTCCATGAAGACTTTTTGTAACCGCTTGAAGGAATATGTTGAAAATGGGTGGTGACATCCAGGGTGTGCCCAATACCAGATCTGATATTCAGTAGCTAGCCACCATCCATAAAAACTTTTCGCGTCTATGATCAAACCGCTTTGTGTCCTCCCATGTTGTAAATACTAATATCATGGTATTGTGTACAACATACCGTATAGGCCTATCCTTCATAGAAAACCCCTCTCTCGAGGGGTATTTATGCTACATCAGCAACTGCTGAAGAAGTAAAATGGGAAGCCCACACTTCTTCTCTCCTCTAGTATCTCGAAATTTACAAATCAACGCGGGCTGAAAATTTACACATATAATTCAGACTATTCTGATGCGACGGTATGCAAACAACTCTATATTTGAACACAAAACATTAAACGTGTGTGTTATCTTCCCATTTGCTAATATCGTATTTGTGATTATGTTGAAATCACCCAGTTTTACTGTATGGAAACATGGGATAGGGCTAGATGATACGATCAATAATTTTACCAGAGGGTCGATCAGCTGTCGATTCAAACCACTCGGGAAAAAATAACATGATGGTGGGAAGAAACCGACAAAAGAATGGGCGGAAAGCAATACAGTTACTGGTTTATGTTCGGATGGAATTGCTTCGAATTAGTGATTTTGAGCGAAATTCTTTCTCATATAATCATGATTTATTTTATTACCAGTAAGTTTAAATCAGTTTAAAACTTATCACATGTGTATGTACCGTACCTTAATAAATCAGTCAAAATGTGGTACAGACCCTCGAATGTATCAAGGTCATGAGCACGCCCCTAGTTGAGAATGCTTCTTTAATATTCCCGATATGCGACACGCACGGTATCAGCTGGTATCACCCCTGATTACATGTGATAACACGACCTGAATATTAGGGTGATCTACATTATTGTCTACAAAGGTTGGAGTCATGCGCTGTATATACATTGCCACTATACAGATACAAACATCTTTGGGGTTTTAGCGTGGAAGTCCCGATAGTCCAGAATACCGTTGGTTTCACGCGCCAGGATAGGTAGTTTTGGGTAGTGCCTCTCCCAGTACTTCTGTGCTTAATCAAATCTTTTGAACTGACTAAACTGGCAGGAAATAGGCGAATATGCATACTTCATGTACCAGTATCCCTTTTGAAGACGGGTTCGAGCCCAGCTGGTCCATGTGTGAAAGTTTGTCAGTTACTTGCCGACGGGCGGTGGTCCTCTCCGGATACTTCGGCTTCCTCAGACAACCATACTGACTGTCACCATATGAGTGAAACAAATTTGAGTGTGACATAAAGCCAAATCCCCCCCCCCCCTTTTTTTTGAAGAAAGAAGCCTGCGAAAACAGCTGTTCCAGGATATGTCGACGTTACAGTATCCCGGACGCTTAGAACCGGAGCAAATGCCGATTAACATGGACGAGACTCAAACGTCGCAAGAGTGCATAAGAAGACCAAACATGACCGACTATGCGTCTGATGACACACAAAAAAGACAATAAACACCATCATGTTATGTAAACATACCCAACGCGGCTCTCCCAGCTTGGATGTGATGTGGAACACACAATCCCTGTTGTTTTTGTCCACTTTTATTTCTTTCTCTGATGGAGGGCGTCAGCGGGAATTCACCGTCTTCTATATCATGCACGTGTACTCAAATCTTACGAGAATGATATTGTGGTGCGAGATTTTTTTTTTAAATTTTATTTGGGGTGAATAGGCGTTAATGATCGTTAATGGGCGTCACAGTTAAAAAGGCGGTAAGATTATTCACGGCGTACGTACCGCAAACCTACAGGGGTGGTAAGTCTAACAGAGTAGACAGACCCATATATATTTCTCAATATTCTTCTGTTGGGTCCCTCCAAGGTGAATCCCAACGTCCAATGTCCACAACGTCAAATACACGGGTTCCCTACTACTGACCACGAGTCACACCATAACACCAACAACTAAATTCGACCCCGCAGTCGTCTTCAATACGACACCATGCTCGCCCCGTTTGAGCTACGTATGGGTCACCTGTACCCACTGCATCCCAGGGCACAACGCACACTTATGCAAGCCCACCCAACCCGAACTGCGTTTTCTCTACTACTGATGACGTCACCGATGACGTCACATTCACGGGACTTCCACACACCAAGTGCCCCAATGCACTCCGTGGCCCCCTACCTCCCCTATATCCAAGGTCCACCCCAACATTTCAGGTCAAACGATAAAGGCCAAAGGTCACACCTCATTTACACCTCATTCCATCGCACGAAGCCGTCTCACGATGGAGGCGGGTCGGTGTTTTATATACTACTAAGGTCAACCGAAATAACACAACGAAGTGTTGCTAAATACTATCTTGATGGTAAAGTTTTCTAGTGTTGCATTTGAATCCGTACAGAGTCATATCTTGCCCATGCATGGTTTACACCGAGTATGTTATAATTTTTACTGTTTGGTGTCTTAGATTTGAGATGCAACTTAAAACGCAATGGCAGAATAAGGTGCGCAATAAAACTTCCTGATACTCTACTGAGATTACGTGTTAACCGATGATTTTGCCGAGCCCTGATCTGCTGAACTGTATTGAACGATTGTAGGGACGTACCACCCGATCCCTAACTTGCAAAAAAAAAATATATTTTGGGGTTTGTTTAAAAAAATATTCTCAACGTCTGAAAACGTTGAGTGAAGTTATCCATGGTCTACTCAGTGTCATTCAAACCTCACGTACGTATTCTCATGTGTGAGAGAGACGCCCTCATAAGTGTTTATTAATTTAATTATTTTATCAGTTCTACTGAAAATGTTAACCAAATTATTGACTTACCCTGAACTGGGCAGGTGGAGTACAAGGGTGTGGCAGCTGTGCCCAAACGGCCCCAATACCAACAACAACGACGATGAGGAAAGTTACGACCTGCATCTTTATCAGCCGACTGTCACTCAAACAGAGACGATATCACTTCAACGGTAACTGATTAAAGGCATGTTAATTCAGCCTTAAGTTGAAGAACGACACCTCTTTTTCCCCACACAGACTTTTCTTCAAACTTTTTCTATAAATTATCGCTGTGATACACATCAGAAAATGGAATAAAAATGGGGGATCACCATATCTCTGTGAGACTCCTTGTTTTGGATACCACCGGGAGAGATAATCAGAAAATTTAGATTTTTTGATAGAAATGCAAAAAGATTTTTCACTCATATTTTCAGAAAACATGTAAATCTCTCTACTTCGTCCACTGGGTTAGTTCTCTTCACATGCACAAAAGCTGGGAGTATCTTCTCGTCTATTTACATGTTATTTCTATTAAATTGAGTTGGTTGCCATGTTAACCAGTTCAGTCATATTTGAATAAACAGTGAAACCTTGGATACCGACCTTGCTTGGGTCGGATTTGACATGGTTCTGGTCTACCAAGGTTCAAGGTACTTTAAATATAGGTATGCCTACATGGATAATGTCGTAATTCAGACGTTTGTCGGTTTACCCAGGTGTCTGTATTCACAGGTTTCACCTAACGCTGCAGATTAGATCATTCATGCGTCATTTATTTTTTCCCTATTTCAAATGAATAAGGACCTTTGCTTGGGGTGTCCGTCTCAACCTCAAATATTGGCGATCCTGACAAAGCTTGACCTAATTAAAGATTAATAAAGTTTATCATAAATACATGATAAACCAATTTATTCTATTGCCTGGACCGAGGGGAGGTGTCACAAATTTGTCGACTTATTGTGTCACATTGTCCCTTTATTCCCATAATCCGGGTGTCCTTTTATGATATGGTCACCATCGGAGCTGATCGGAAACTTCTGCGATAATTTGTATATTTTCGAGTGGTTTTTCTACGGATATGACTTTCAATATTGTATGGGTACGATATGCTAATATATCAGGGTCAGATGGTTGAGAAAATGCCTTTCCAATTACATTGGTTGTAAAATAATTCACTCTCGAACTGCATGATAAATGAACGTAACATGAAGGTCTAATTATTAAGCCTTGATAAATGGACAAAATAAATTCGCAATGCCATTTATGAGTTTGATAACTTTTCTGACCAATTCCTGACTCGCAATTTCAGTATCACCATTTGGATAACTTACAAAATTGTTTTGGCTGCTTACATCTTTATTACTACTATATGGTACCCCTAGCTGCAGATACCGGTACAGTTAATATTTTCGCACGAATAATACGCATTCATCAACAGATCAAAAGTACAAAATTTACGGTACTGCAATTTGATATAGGCTTATTTATAAGGTGATCTCGTCGATGGCGGTATCTTGATAAAACAAATACGTTACTAACGAAACTAACGGATCTTTTTGCTCAGACATGAGCGTGTATATTTTGCCATCAATCTGGATAGACATTGTCACTCGGATTATTTCGGTCGCTTGATAATGTAGATGTGAATAGTTTGTAAAGATGTAAATTCATGTAAATCACTTGTATTCAATGTTAATATTACGTCACATAAAAACATAATAAGCTTTTCAAATGACAGCTTCCCACATTAATTGGTTGACAATACTCTCCTTCCCCGTGAGCTTCGGATTGTTCTCGTGAACTCTCTCCTATGTTTATAACATGGAGCGGGTTTTTCAACTATTGATAACTGGTGTAAATATGATAATATGGATAAAATATTTCCACCATTTCAAGAAAAGACCGACAAGCCCGTTTTAATGATAACCCTGTTAACCTCAGGTCGAAATATATCAGTTATCATCGATTAAAAATATATTTAAGAAATAATGTTTTCATATAGGCGTTCTCAGTGGTTATCTTACGCAAGGTTAGTGGGAAACTTTATAAATTTTAGGGCGCGGGCTTCGCCCTTCCATTGCACTACCCAAATTGATTATCAACAAGGATTATAATGAAAGGTTCAAAACATATTTTAAACTTTGACAAGCTTTCTCCCCTTTCTTGAAAAAAAAACTCGTCCACTGATATTGGCGATGCTCCTGTCTCGGTGCCCTGTCACACTCACCCGCGATCACGCTGGCGCTCCCACTGCGACCTGAAAAGTATGAAAGCGTGAGGCAAAGCGCAGTAAGGTCTCTGAGAACGATTTGGTGACGCAGTGGAAACTGTCAAGGACGGGAGAGGGTCGCCATGAGCTACCTTGAGCGCCAAACCTCGGCGCTTGTTTTGTGCATGCACAAAACAAGCCAGCGGGTCGGCGCTCTGACGAGAACGGTGTAATGACGCAGTACAGTCGCCATGGCAGCGCAAAGCGAACTACATGAGCATATCGTGGACTTAGCAACAACGCATAGAAGCGACTTGGGGTCGCAGAAATCGTCCCCTGCGACTGGTGTGCGACTGCTGTACGCTAATTGGGCTCTCAATGTTGTTGAAATTGTAGTTTAAGGGCCGCTTCCCATTCGGATTTCGCGGCCCATCAACTCAATGTTTTATTTGAATTTCGCGGTACATTACTTGGTTTATCGAATATCTTTTTCAGCGCTAATTATATAAACAAATAAATTAATAAATAAATAGATAAATAATAAATAACAGTGAGAGATTAGTAGGAGATATTAATAGAAATAAATAAGAATCGCTATATGTACAAGTTCGTAAGTCTTTTGCTGTTTTTTTTTTGGTTGTTATACTGGTGAACAAGAGTTCAATGTAATCGCGTGTATGATTCCTTTGTCTTGGTACCCCTTTGTACGCACAAAGCCGTCCAGAAAAAACTGGGAGAACCGTGAGCGTCTTGAGCATTTTTCGAATCGACTTTACTAATGGCGCTCATGGGAACAGGGTGGGTTCTTCCAGAAATCTGTGCCTGTAACAATTGCTTGGAGTGTGTATTGGGGCACAGGACGGCAGGTCTACGTCCTATATTGCGTGAGAGTCAAAGGAAAATGTTTGCATTGGGCAGTCGTTTCATCGGTGGCATCTCAGGTGTATTACGTCTGATCTGTGTTGTCTTCAGTGAGTATGGTTTCGATTGTCCGTGGTTGTGGTAGGCATCGTTCGATTTCGTTTGAATGTAGAAGCTGTACTTGTTTCCGTTGATTGGTTGTGGTCGTTTTGGGACTCCACTGAAATGGTTAGGTCAGGGCGGTTCCTTCGGAGTTTGGAGGGTATTGGTCCTGTTGGTTGGTGGTCTTTGGTCGGTGGTAGGTGGTCGGCAGTCGGTGGTCGGGAATGTAGATGGCGATCATTTCAGGTTTTGTTGATGTTGAGTTACTGCTACTCCAAGGGCCCGCTTCATAGACCGGTAGAACAGTATCTGGCCTAAATGGTTGAGATGTACTCCATCTTTTAGTAAAATTTCATTTTGAGGTCGGATCAGGCCTCTGTGTCTCCAAAAAGTGGCCATATTATTGGTTTTTAGTAGGTTGTTGATGTTTTGAATTTTGGTATTATATGAATTGACCGAAATGTGCCGAGTTACCCGATGAAAGACGAGTTGACTGACGAAGATCCTCGGAATTTGGAATTTTGTGCTTTGTGCTTTGGGCTCTCAATACGTGCCTCTTGCGTTCTTATTGCGCTGCTACTGCACTTCTACTACGCTTTGTGGGCTTGTTTGCGCTCATTCTACGTCCACACTGCGCTGCCATTGAGATTATGACGCTCGTTATACGTCCAACGCGTTGTTCCGACGTTTGCAATAGGTTCACAGTGCGTTCTTATTACGATCCCCCTTCCACTGACCCCCCACACACATTTTGGTATAAATACAGCTCCATCGCCTATACACAATCAGTGTGCATCTGCTCTTGACCATGGCCGCAGGCAAGCAGAATGTGCGGACTTCTTGGTGTTTGGCCTGCTGAAAGTAGACTGATGCCCTGGTCGCAGGAGGCTCTATTTTTATACACGCCGCACATGCGCAATGAACGAGTTGCAAAGGTATTGAGAGCGTAGTGAGAGCGCAGCGGCAGCGACTTGGACGCACTGAGAGCGCACAGAGCGCAGTGGGAGCGCATTGAGAGCGCACTGATGATCAAACTGGGAACGCATAGGGTCGCAGTGAGAGCGTAATAAGCGAGTCAAGAACGTACTGTAAGCTACTGTAAGTTACCTGGTGTCATGGATTTCACAATTTTCGGCGATGTCACTGCGCTTTGGTGAAAAATTTCAAAGTCCGGGAGCGCAAAGCGATCGACGGCTGATCGCAGTAGAGTGTGACAGGGGTATTAAGCATCGTGCCAATGTCAGTGGACGAGTTTATGTGGTCTCCCAAAAATAAGCCAGGCTTTGTGGAAATACTTGGATTTAGGTCTATTTATGTCGCTTTGTTAATCAATTTCACGATGAAAACAGCAGTTAAACTTGAGAAAGAAATTCCATCTTGTAATTTATTTGTGTGTTTATTCGATTTTATGAAGCAGACGCCCCCTCATGTACATTTCACGCAACCGTGCTAAAACACTCAATAATTACACGGTTAGCAAGTTGTTATAGACACAAGTGTCATAGAATAGCCTATAATATACTAGCTTGGATTTAGGGTTTGTAAATAGGCGTGATCTTCTGTATAGGAATTTATGTAAAATCGGTCGTTCGGTCACAGTTGTCCGGCGTGTGGGATATTGGATAGAAGATGCCTGGTATATTTTCAATAACGTATGAAACGTAATGACTATGAAATAAAAAGTCAAATCGATTTTTTCCCTAGAAAATTCTCTCATCTTTGACTCAAATGAGTCATTCCCATGCAGTTTTTAATTTTCCATCATAATCCTGACAGCTATGACATAGGAAAAGAGTAGTGATATTTCTGAAAAAAAATGATAATATTACGTGTGTTCACGTTTTAATTATCATCTTTAATTATAGTTATTTCATAGTTATAGTTTGTGCTATTGTAATTTGCTGCTTCGATTATATCATAATAAAGAAAATGATATTTAAAAAATAGTATACATATTTTGTGTTGTTTGTTTTGGCTTTTTTTTTCATGACATAATACATCTGCATGACTAGGGATTTCGCGGCCCATCAACTTAATGTTTTATTTAAATTTCACGGTACATTTCTTAGTTCAGTTAAAACCTTTACAGCACATTTGTCAACACCAAGTTCACACACTATAGATCATTGATTTAGTTACAACGACACCGCACATGACCATTAAATACTCCAATCTATCAGCATGGCCTTCTGTCTTTCTACTGTATGTATTCTATCTTTGTTTTGTTGTGTCAGTAATCAGTGGGATTTACCTGTAACAACAGATGTGACACTTAGATTCTGTAATAATCTACACTATCAATATTCACTAATTAAATTCAACAACTTGAGAAAGAATACAACGGAGTTCACAGACTCACTGTTCTATAGTGCATGTTCCAAAATTTGGGAAATTAAATGCAAGATTCAAATTGACTTGACACTCATGAGTCACTATCTCCCAGATTTTGGTGAAACATGCACATTGGAACAGTGAGTTTGAAACTCAAAGTATACACACCTTAAGCTTGAATCAAGCACTGGAAAGTGCATACAAAGTTTGAAATATATGTATTAAGACAGTGTGACGTCACTGGACCTAAATATGATTGCAACAGACCACCATAGAATACCATGCTTTAATTGCAGTTTACTCTGTGTAATAAAATCATTAAAAAAATACAATAAATATTTTCTCACACTGTTTGCAATGGTCTTTCGTTTGATGGAAACTTTACTTGAAATTTTAATAAGATCACTTTAATAAGAATGAAATGAAATTATTAGTAGGCAATCGGAAGAGATATACATGTTTGTAAACGTTAGTAAGCATATGTAAAATTTGAAATACCGAACTGCAAGGGTGTAAATGGCCATTTCCTCATGTTCTTTGCAGTTAATCACCACTCGTGTCAAAAATTATCTCTTCTCGCGGCTGAAAGGTGTCGTCTGCTTCTTGCAAAAACACGATGACGTAATAATTATGAGGCTGCCACTCAAACTTCTGCTCATATTCATAGCGTAATCCGTCTGTTTATTCATTCACTTTGTTGTCCACTATCTTTCCTGATATTTGTGTCCTCGTTTGAAAAGAGAACACACAGCGGGGTATTAAAGGTGTTAAGTGGGGATTTTCATAATTGGGGGCACAGGCTCATTTGGGGACATTTGACCAGTTTGGTAGGTTATTGAATCCTTTGTTCCGTCTGGAACCCAAGGTTGAATATAACATGTATTGGGTATTTCGAGGACATCTGTTCATTCTGAAGGTCGAGCCATGAGGATCATAGGAAGTATCTCAGAATCGGAGCTCAATTACATGATACCAGATAACAAGAAGCAATACACCGAGGCACAGGAACAGGTAGGCTTACCGTTTGTTATATCACTGGCAAGTAAAACAGGCGTGTTTGGGTCCCATGAATTTACCTGAATCCTTGGGTCGGTTAGGAAAGCACTAGTGATTGTTATGTCCCATCCAATTCAGTTTCTGTGAGTATACTATATATGTGGTGCGCATGGTGCGGGGTGGACACTTGCACACACTACATGAATGATGGTAAGAATTTCTGCGGATGGTGTTTCCAGGCCACGTTGAGATGGGACTTGAAGGTGCAGTCACCACATGCCGATAAACCATTCCATGGGTCCAACACCCTCTGACCAGGGATGTTTCCTAGCATTGATCTTTGTTTCATTAATGAGCGGTTAATACTGATAGTTTGGAAAACAAGCATCTCATTCATTTACCAAACGTATTATGGAAGTTATGGATAACAACATTTTTTTGTTCATTTAGTCGGATAGTCGGTGTTGTTCTAAATGAGCTCCTTTATCGCGGAGCGATACTATTACTCTTCTGTCTTGATATGCCAATTCAACAGTTTTATACCATTCATATCCAAGAAGGAGGGTGCGTAAGTCCCGGCTTAGCTATGCGCCAACCGTATAATCTTAAAATGCCTAGGAAGGTCGCATCCGCACTAATCAAATAGATTGATTAAATTTGTCGATTTCAGGGCAGCATCTCCAATGCATCTACCTCCCACTATACATATTTTGAAGGTTTTTATGTGATGAGAAATTTCTTCAACTTTATTTCGAAATTTGTTGTCTATCCACCCAATTCCCAATGTTATACGACAGATGTTAAAAAAAATTGATTGAAAACGCGTTAGTTTTTCGAACTGATAACAAAATCATCTAAGTCATTAGAGAAGTATAATAGTACTGAATACGTGGATGTCTTTATTTTTCACGGACAATGAGAGTAGTATATAAAACCCTTATTCCCGCTTATGATTGAGTGTCATGGCGTGAGCGTCGCGGCGGTGACGTCGCGGCGGTGACGTCACGGATGAAAATACACCCGTTCACGTGACTTCCGGGTCAAAGATCACTTTCGGGAATGATGTCGCGTCCGGCCACTTGACTTCCGGTGTCAATATGCGCATGCGCACTCGGAAAGTAGTAGAAAAAGGCCACTGATCTTAGATACATGCAAATGGTTTTTAAATGGGTGTAAGGCTATGCTCATAGAGATCCCTCGATTTTGGCAAATTTATACAATGAGCTGATAAGGCCTTGAACTATGTGAGCGACATAAACAAATGTGATTTCAGTTGACCCCAAATGGCCACCAGTTTGAATTTGCGAATCAAAACATTAGCTCGGTTTTGATAAATCTGTGCAATGAGCTACGAATAATGCATTGAACTATACCAACATGAAAATGTGAGTTTTACATCATTTTAGATAATTTATTGCGTGAAGTTTGTGCCAACATTTGGCTAAAAACGCATAGATAGAATGAATAAAATTGAACATACAAATACAGACATTAAGACACATTGAAACAAATGGTTAAACGTGTTACAAGACCTTCACATTGACAACACCAACAACAAGGTTAATACAGAAGTACATGGACAAGATAATTTAACAAGCGTGCTGGTTGTAACACAATTGTGCCAACTTAAATATCACAGAGTATAGCCCATTTTGGGTATCGCACCATAGAACATCACAGATGATTTTATGCCAGTCAAATTTTACTGTTCTTGGCAAAAGCACTCGTGCACAAACTTTGCTAAGATTTTTGTTACATCTAAATTTTCGCAGGGCATTAAAGTGTTGAAGACTTCCACAGGATCACCGTTAACATCTATAATGTGTTTAATCCTTTGGAGGAAGTCCCGTCTACGAGATTCATGTTTTTTACAGTGTAACAGAAAATGTTGTTCGTCTTCCACTGTATCACAGGTCTCACAAACTCTATCACATCAGGGAGTCTTGGGATTTGTGTACCTTTCACTTTCAATTTTAGTTTATGCGCACTAATACGGAGTTTTATTAGTGCTGTGCGCGGATGTCGGTTAGTCACTGCCATTATGTTCTGTTCCATGCTTAAGGTTTTTTCTTAAGATGACCCTATATAGCCGTCATTTTGATTTTGACCATAAAATATTGATCTTAGGGATACGTAAATAGAATCAAAATAGGCGTCAGACGTCAGGCTATGCTTAAATCCGTCAGTATTAAAAAGTTTGTACAATGAGCTAAGAATAACGCACTGAACTATAAGAGCAACATGAAAAGTAGAAGTTTCTGATGACCCTATATGGCCGCCATTTTGAATTTGACCATCTAATCTCGACCTTAGGTATATGAAAATAGAATCAAAATGGCCGTAAGACGTCAAGCTATGCTTAGAGATCGATCAGTATTGAGAAATTTGCACATTGAACTAAGAATAACGCATTGAACTATACGAGCCACATGAAAAGTAGAAGTTTCAGATGACCCTATATGGCCGCCATGATGAATTTGATCTTCGGGATATGTAAATACACTCAAAATGGGCGTAAGACGTCAGGCTATGCTTAGAGATCCATCGGATTTGATAAACTGAAAATGAGTGATTTCTAGATGACCCCATATGGCCGCCAATTTTAATTAAATCATCATATATTGAGCACACAATTATGCAAATATATTCAAAATAGAAGTTATGTGTTTTCCTTGGAGATAACAAATTTTCACAATGAGCTAAGAATAATGCCTAGTATATGAGTAGCCTGAAAGAGCGCGATTTTTGTATGACTCCACACGGGCGCCATTTTAAGCCAGGAGGAGCAGAGCCAGGAAGAACAGAGCTTCGGCACTGATGGTTCTGCTGGTCATAAATATGTCAAATAAATAAATAAAATAAATAAATAAATATCCAAATTTGAAAGGAATCTGTTGAGTGCTTCTCATTTCATTAGGTAGAAACGAAGTCGAAAGTTTGCCAACAGGTGGCGCTAACTTTACGAATGTGAATGAGCAACATCCTGTGGCAAGGAACATGTATACATATACCAACGGTCATATTTAACAAAACATCTCGCCGAAAATCAGTATCAACCTTGCTCTCGTCTATATGAAGCCCCTACCAAATTTAAGTTAATCTATAAATCCTATCATAAGTTATTGCCCGAATCACGCAATTAAAGAAACCCATATCCTCAAGTCCATCTCCGGCCTCCGGCGTGGGACAATAAACCCCCAACTGTCAATACTGCCACAACTAGCAACGATCCTCAATCTCCCAATATTGCCACAACTACCAACGATCCTCAATCTCCCAATACTGCCACAACTACCAACGATCCTCAATCTCCCAATACTGCCACAACTACCAGCGATCCTCAATCTCCCAATACTGCCACAACTACCAACGATCCTCAATCTCCCAATATTGCCACAACTACCAACGATCCTCAATCTCCCAATACTGCCACAACTACCAACGATACTCAATCTCCCAATACTGCCACACATTGTCAATTCTTCCATTTACGGCTACACCAATACACTGGTACAACTCCAAGTAAGCGTCTTCCATTGTAAAAAGCTCATCAAATCTCCCTGTTTTTGACTAATTTCATTTCAACTCCGGATTTTTCGTTACTGAGCTTCAAATCGTGTGAAAAAAACTTGGCACCAAAGTTTTTTCTGATTTAGAACATCATAATGAATAATAATTCACATACGCAAACAGTTTACACGCAAAAATACACGAGCATGAATTGTTATAATATTCCCTGTATTTTGGTCTATTTGCATCCCACCAACGAAGTAATCAGTCGACCTACGAATCGGTTGTATACGTGTCTGCGTGTCTAAAATATATGGGCTAAATAGTCTCCTGTGTTTTTTTCTTTGTATCTTGAAATGTCATAACTATTAAATTAATTTTGAGATAATTTATCAAAATGGTAATTAGATATTGGTTCACCGTAGGAATCGGCAATGGAACCTCATACATATACCGTACACCATACAGCTCAACTAACAGACACACAAGGAGGAATATACTATAATAAAGAGATATTACTTAAAGTACTCGACACGCTCCCATGAACAAATTTTATATGACCATCGTACCCTACTATTTGTCTTGAATTTTAAACGCAATGCCGAAAGCGGCTAGCAGTGAAACAACACTGAAATAGAATGCAACATAGTTTGGTTTTCATAGTACGAGACGAACCATGCAGAGGTTTCTCTGCAATAGTACAGAAACATTCCATTCAAGAGAAGTTTTCATGAACTTGAATATTTAATAGACTTTCTCATTCAAGTGAAACCAGACATTAATTTTTAACACACCAGCTTACATGTCTATATATAATTATTCAAATTTTGCTATCGACGCATAATAAAAGTCTAAATTAATGAGACCTGATCGTTCGTCAACACAGCCAGTTTGAATTGTAATAGGCCTATCTGTATCTGTATCGGATTTTTGGCTTTAGGCGTTGCGTTTAAAATTCAAGACACATAATAGGGTCCGATTGTCATATACAATTTGTTCATGGGAGCGTGTCGAGTACTTTGAGTAATATCTCTTTATTATAGTATATTCCTCCTTGTGTGACTGTTAGTTGAACTATCTGGTGTACGGTATATGTATGATGTTCCATTGCCGATTTCCAAGGTGAGCCAACGTTTAATTTCCATTTTGATAAATTATCTCAAAATTAATTTAATAGTTATGACATTTCAAGATACGAGAAAGAGAACACAGGAGACTATTTAGCCCATATATGTGAGATATATACCCGATACACAGATAGGTCCACGTATACATTTGATTCATAGATCGAATGATTACTTTGTTAGTGGGATACAGGTAGACTCTGCCAACTTTTTGTACACGCTTAATGTTATCTTGAGCTTGGATTTCTCATACGTGCAAGTGGGATATTTGTTGTCCAGACAATATCTTTTGACAAGATGTTATTCGTCAACATCCGTACAAAGATGGTGCCACCTATGGGCCAACTTTGTTTCTGAGTAATATAATTGGAACGACTTGACATAATTTTTTTTTCAAAATTGGTACAGTATGTAAATTCCTTGCCACAGCTTTTAGTCCATGGGCCAGGAGTTCGAAACCCTCACCCCAACCTTTGGGGCTCTTTGTAGACTATCATTTTTAGATATCTTTTTGCATGTCTTTTCAATATCTCCTTATTTGTCAGTGGTGAAATAGAGGTACAGGCTAGATCAAATATATCTGGATGGGCGATTTTTGTCATTTCAAATTTGGAGATTGGGTGCGATTGGGACTTATATTTTCCTTAGCTTTGTGTGTAGCGAACTGGAATCTACCACAGGATATGCCGATAAATTATAATCATTCTTTATAACATCACAAATACAATCATCTCTAGTTAAAAAGATGCTAGAACCCCAAACACAAACCAGTTTGTAGTTTCCAGACAAATATAACGAAGGATATAAAAAACACCACACTCATTTGGACTGGTCCACCTCCACCAAATGTCCTTTTTCTACTACTACCCGACTGCACAGATTGACGTAAGTTTCACTATACGTCAGACCAGTCGGGCGCTTCAATAGGACACCTCACGCGACTCATTTGGACCAGAGGTGGTTCACCCAAATGCCCTTTTTCTACTACTGCCCGAATGCGCATGCGCAGATTACACGTGAAGTCATGTGACCGGACGTGATATCATTCCCGGAAGTTACCTTTAATCCGAAAATCACGTGACCGGACGTGATGTCATCCGTGATGCCACCGTCGCGACACTTGCGCCATGACGCTCAATCATGCGACAGAATTTCAGCTTTATATACTACTAATGATGCCAAATTTCTTCGAAATTGGTTTAAATTAGACCAAAATATGACCAAAACTCCAATATATATAACCCTTTAACCTGAATAATCAAACGCTCATATTATCAATAATTCTATCCGTCTTGTTCATATTCGTATATTTTGTCCAATGACCAAAAATATCGATTGTTAGATACCCATTCCCATTTCCTAGCATTTGGATCGATGCCTATCTACCGACGTCAAAATAAAACGTTGAGCCCTGTGTTGTAGCGCGTTAATAGATGTTCCCCAGATCGATGTTCCATGTCATAAATGTAACAGGCAGAACCATAGTAGTATACCATTGTACGAGCAGATGTCGCGATGTCATTAGCATGTGTCACGAAAGGGCATATATTTCATGACGTACCGGCCGGTGCGCTCGTTTACACCGCTGAATGACCCTGTCAGTTACTCTCATTGTTCCAGGGACGTTAGTCCATCCGCCGATCAAATGAGAGAAACACGACAATGCGAGTGTATATGTATTTGAATTTCAGGAAGCTGAGACTGACAAATGTTATAGGGCTTGTTTTTTCGTGAGTTACAATTATTACAACATCCCGTTCCTCAGAGTTTCTCCCCACTGGTCAACCATTCTCGTATCGGGCCTGTAGTTTTCTCGTATTGGTCTTGTTTGGGGTTCATATGAAGTAGCCCGATCTCCTAGGTTTATTGCGTCGATATGTAATACCAATACTACAATATAACATGGTCGAATCGAGATCACCTGTATATATTCATTCGTCTTTTCCAGATGAGGATGAGTTCTCGTCAACAACCGATGTCCGTTGAGGTCTGCCTGGGCTGGGTGAAGGAAAAACAGGTAAATATAATTGTGTTATACCATAAATTATATACCCGAATGATAAAATGTCCTCAAAATTCCCCAACATTGAAACCTAAACTGTGAGAGTAAAGGTACATTTAATGCACTCATGCCAGTTATCATTAAGTAAGTCCTCACCCCTCACATCCCCACACATCGTACTTATTTTTCATTGCAATTCAATTTATTGCATAAACAAAATATTTTTGTATGTAGGCCTATTATGCTCTATTCAATGGGCTGTTGCGAATCATCGTTACATTGAACGGCATGTCCAATGCTATACCGGTACTCGTTATTGTTCAGTGTTTCCATTTCTCATCACTGGCTCTTTACTGGCCAATTTGGTCTTATTGTATCGCCACAATTGGAGCGATATGCAAGAGGTGGGCAATTGACGACGTCTGGTGACTAAAAAGCAACCATATGACTCTACAGGAAAGCATCTCTCGGCACCTAACATTCAGATTCGAGAATACGGTGGATTATCGGACGTAGCCTTAGTATCTCAGCCGCACTTTTATTGCAGATGTTCATGTGGAGACTATGAAGTTTCCACACGGTCCCTTGTACCGGCTTAAGCGGAATTAGATACGCTAGCTCGGGAGCTGTGATGATAGATCAGCTCAAACAACTCATCTGATCTTAATGGATGAGCATCGTGGACGTCTGACGTAGAAAACGCCTCAACATGGGGTAAACATGGTAAATGAAGAATATAAAAGAAAACTAACCTGTAATGCCCGACGTAGTACGACTTGAACAAGAACCAGTAAGATGAATATCCTTTCTCATTTTACAGTATTCAGATAACCAGAATCAAGAAATATACGTGATTAGCGGGTCTGCCTCCATATGTATAGAGAGCTCTTACACCCCCACTAAAAATGCCACTGAAAAACATGTTCAGTTTATTCAAAATTATGACGTAGTTGCTACGACACTGAAAGAATTGTTTTCTGAGTTTTTACCAGAACTAAGTTGAACATATAAACCAAGAAAATGGCATCTGTACAATGGGGTCAGTAATCTTTCCCAATACCTTATCCCAGGTTAAACATGTTTCGAATCAATTTTAATTTTAACATTCTAATAAATCAGCAACTCTAGAGAGAGAGAGAGAGAGAGTGAGTGAGAGAGAGAGAGAGAGAGAGAGAGAATTACGGTTTGACGTCGCGTTCAGCAATATTTCAGCTATATAGCGACAGAACAACGGTTGACTCTACATGAATTTTCAATTTTCTCGTGTATAACCAATAGCTCTACAACTTGAAAATTCACTCAATTAAGTAAGAGTAGAAGTTGATCCCATTCGACATTCAAGCGCTTAGATGAATTTCCACTCCTATTTTAGTGAAATTTAACATATTTTAAAGATACATTTTGTCCTCCATGTGTAAAATGTCATAGGGCTTATCTTTTTAGGCAATTGGATACAATTATGAACCTTTAGTTTTTTTACAAGCTTTAGAGGCGGCTAATCAAAATGGAATGTAAAAATGCACGCTAATTAGTGGCTTTCACTATCGTTAATTACAGAAAATCCTGCCAGGAAGAGATTACAACAAGAATTATCTGGGTATACAAGAAGCCTTGCGAGATCATCGTGATATTAGCAAAGACATCAAAGAATTCAGTGAGGTGGTGGATGAACATAAAAAATCAGAGGTGAGTAATTGGGTTCTGCTTGAATATCTGTATTATCTTCCCCACCACGGAGAATTTCCAAAACTCTCCCGCTTAGACAAGTCTACGCTTTACTGTTTATTTGGGGAGGGAGGAGAAAAGTAAAATCTGATCGGGGTCTCCAGAAATATGTGCCTGTAATAATGCTTGTGTTGTGTATCAGGGTACAGGATGACAGGCTACATCTTACTTTGTGTGAAAGACAAATAATGCCTGTTCTTAAACAGCGATATTTCTCTCTCGGTTTCATTGCCCAAAATATCTAACCTAGTATTAGAGTCAACTAGAATTCGTTTAAGGGTACTGAACCCTCCTGCACACACTTTTACACACACCCTCTAGAATTTGTCTTTATACAGCTAAAAGGATGCGTCAAAGTTGTAGTAATGTATATATTTCTTGAAAGCATATTTCTTAAGGATTGTTCACTGTAAACATGTAGGTTGTGAAGATATTCGGGTTTAAAAAAAATAATTTAAAATTTAATTAAAATTTTGTCAGTGCTGTTTTCAAAATTGTATTCAACTTATCATTACTTACTCCATCTTTTCCTGTAGATGACGACTCTAACAGAAAATCTGTGTCTCAATTTTATCAATTTTGGTCTAGTTCTCATTCTGTTGACATTTAATGGAATATTTCTTTACAAAATTGAGCAACTCACAGTTTTGAACTATGAAGTTGAATTAAATGTCAATAGAATAAGAGCTAGACCAAAATTGACAAAACTGACACAGATTTCCTGTTGGAGTTGTCTTCTACAGGAAATGATGATGTGAGTTACGATAAGTTGAACACTTTTTTGAAAAAAGTCATTTAAAAAAGTTTTTTTTTTTTTTTTTTAATTCAAATATCTGCACAACCTACAGATTTACAGCGAACATATTTATATATTTGGAATCCTTAAGAAATACGCTTTCAACAAATATATACAGTACCATAGCTATAAACATACTTTCAGCTGTATAAAGACAAATTCTAGAGAGTGTGTAAAAGTATCTGTAGGAGGGATCAGTTTAAGGATACGTAACACCCCTGAGACAGTTTTGTACACGCCTTCATAATTTGTTTTCTGTAGCAATAAATATTCAAAAATTTACAAAATTTACAAAACAATAGCCTCCATTTTTCAATCAAAATTTCATGAAAACTGTGTAACACATTTCAGATTTGATGGTATACCTTGATCAAAGACAACTAGAGCTATTAAACGGCGTCTCAGTTTTTATAAGTTCGGCTTAGTTCTTGAATTATTCAACTTTTGATGTAGAAAGTTATAAGATAAAATTCTGTCAAGCTATAAAAATAGAACTAGCCAGAAATTTAAAAAGTGAGACGCCATTTACTAGTTCTAGCTGTCTTTGATCAAGGTATACCATCAAATCTGAAATATGTTAAAAAGTTTTCACGAAATTTCATTTGAAAAATGGAGGCTATTGTTTTCATTTCATTTTTTTAATTTTGAAGGTTTTCTACAGGGTATGATCAACAGTTATGCAAATTGCATGAGTGAATTCCTCAGGAAATACGCTTTCATAAAATATATACATTATTATTGTTATGTTGAATATATATTGCTACAGATGACAAATTGTCAAGGGATGACCAAAACTGCCGCAGGTTTATGTACCCTTAAGCCATCCGTCGTTAGGAATTTTTTGGAACATCATGATGTCTTGCCGGCATCATTGAAAACTGTTGACCGCTTCTCTCTTGCAGGAAACAAGCCTATGTTTATGTATACTATGATTGTCTTTTTGAATTTGGTGCTAATACTGTTATGTGGAAAATGGAATAGGTCTTTGGATTATGGACGCGGATATTCTCTAATGGACGACGGCTGGATTATGAATGACGGACTAGACGCTTGTAATTGTTTATTGAAGAACAACAACAACAACTGGTAATCGTCCACAGGTTCATTGATCCGTTCCCTGCTTGTAGTCACATGTCAAATCAACAACCCCTATGCCCCTTCGAAATCTCCTGACAAATTGAGTTAGGCCTGGGACACACCGTAATATTTTCTTGGCAAATGCGACTAAATGTACGGAAGACCATTTCGGCCATTCGTATTCTCAGAGACAAAAGAAAAATTGACCGTGTGTCAAGTGGGGCATGGTATCCGAAGAACTTGAACATGGGAAACCGAAACGTTCGTTAAATGACGATATACTGCTTTTATCTTGCAGAGCCGAGAAGCGAAAGAATTGCAGAATAACTACAACCTTTTACAAGTAAGTGTTCTATGATTAAAAATTTAAACTTTTGACAAGCGTAAATAGCCACTTCCGAAAATTTTCGGCAGAAAAATCTCCAAAATATTACGAATTGTTGCGAACTGCAATTTGAAACACTGCTATGGGCGAGTCAATTGTCCAAATTGGGCTTTATAGGAACTACAAAGCAGCGCGATTTCTGTTTCGCTTGCTTCAATCTGTTTTTTGCACTGCAAAACATCGAATGGGAAAACAATGCTCAGAATACATTATACTTCTTTGGTAGAATTCCTTGAGTAAATCCAGCCAAATTTCGATGGAACTCGTATGATCTGACTACGGGGTTTCTGTGCCATTTTAATTGTTTCATACTCCAAAGCAATACTCTGATGCGGAAATATATCGTGGAAGTGAATATGGATATAACCACTGAACAAGAAGGTTTCTATGAGTGATTTATTTTCCAACATGAATTTCAGGATTTAGACTTACAGAAGAAAAGATGTTTGGAATCTTTGCTTTACGTCACAGAGACAGAGAAGTTATTTCAGGTGAGTATTACCTGGTTCAAGACAAGACACTCCGGATAACGTATAAACCAACGTAGTTTATTTCCTGTAGGATACAAGATTGGTGTCCGATAGATACTTTTTAACTTTCAAATTTGTTTTTTATATTTTAATTTATTTGAATGATAACTGTATGCAGCTGGCATGTTCCCAGACTACAATTAACTGTAACTCGAAGAATCTCTCAATGGTTCTAAAACAAATCTCAGATATTTGTGTATAGTCTAGATATTTTTTCCATGTCGTTCGTTACAATTGCTACCTATATGTTTCGTTACCAGAATGTCCAAGCAGAGGTGGAAGACCGATCTCTCTACCTGAGTGAGAGAAAGGTAGTGTTCGACAGCGTCTACAGGACACCTGACCTGGAACTCTCCTCTCGGATACATAAGGTGAGTGAACTTTTCTTTTCAAAGAATAATACGGCCCATTAAAAAAATAGATGGTAAACTGCTACCAATATATGCTTCACGCGTCCTCTTTTGTATTATTTGACGTTTTGAACGCTCATAGAATACTATGCATCATCTACATTTGATCTTTCCGATCTTAACCGAGAATCGTGTCTTCGTGACAGGAGGAAGTCTTGCGGGACTAGAATGTGTGGGTTTTTGGGTTGGTTTTTTGCGTGATGGAAATTAATATTTTAAGTGATTGTATTAACGAAGGGATTCCATGAAAGATTCGTGGAATTGACCGGAACGTGCGTTCTGACGACAGTGCTTGACCAAACATCAGTTCCTCTCATTATCCAATACACGTGTCCAAGTACCTTATACTGTTAATTTCTTTTCTTGGCCAGGATTGTGTGTACGCTCAGAGATCCAGTTGGAAATGGCTGAATCAAGTAGCTTCGTGTCTTCAAACGCATGTACAGCACGCAGCTAGCTACCACCAGGTGACTCTACTTGACTTCAATTTTACTGTTGTTTGATTTCGACCTTCAAATTTAGCAAATCTGATATCATAGAAATCTTCTAGGTGTTAGTTTACAAGGTATTGGTACCCAATTGTACTTCTCTCAAAACGGAATCAAGTAAAGAATACCAACCCATTAACTACGCAATGGTGGATATAAAAGACGAAGAGAGGCCAGGTTAAGACATTGTTTCGAAGTGGACTTTATGAATTAGACAGGAATTCATTGTCACCATTATTATGCTGTAATATTCCTCTGCTAATATACATGTAATCGCCTTTACAGTTTTTCCACGACGTCCAGTTCCTGGACCGAGACATGGCACATTTTGTTTTCTGGTTAAACTCCGGGGCTCTCACCAGAATAACTGAAGATGCTTCACCAGACGCATTGATTCGAATTGTTAAGGTGAGTTATGTATTTTTGTTAATGACAATGTAGCTTTGTGGGATTGATAATCTTCCAGATGAAATATTTTTTTGGCCAAAATTCCCGAAGTTGGGCTTTGTGTGGAATACGACATAGGAAGCATTGTGATAGTTCCAAACATGAGTTTTGAAGATAAATAGAGAAAAATTGTCTCTTATATCTAAATGAAAAAATGTATACTTTTCATTCGTTTAGGAGACGACAAATCATCTGCTTGACTATCAGACCCGATCCGAGAGACTAACAGAAGAATCAATGAAAATCTACCCAATCAACAAACGACGAGAGAGACATTCCCAACCAATCAAATGCCAAGCTTTAGTGAACTATCGAAATAATGGGGTACGCGGTACAGCGGTTGCATATACTATCTCTCTTGTTGGTTTCAAACATATTTTATTGCCGCGCCTATGTAGCAATAGGACTGCACACAAGTTCTACCAACTTAGTACGTTCTCTCCTTCGTTATTGACAATTGTACAAAAGAAAAGCCTGTAGACAACATAGACAGGCATTGAAATACAACAGCAATTTCTTTTATCAATGAGTTAATACTTGCAAGATTAGAAGAACGGTTGGGACTATATCGAGGCGGTTTGCGCAAGAAAAGTACTGCGATCATATTAGAAATTATCAAAAAGTTCAGGCATTTACCGTAAATATATTTATCATGTCATGTGAGAGATTCGGGGCAAAACAATCGCTTTGGGGACAAGAAATGGGCATAGAGGAAATCAAAAGAAATTGACACCAACATAAAACCAGACGCTGTTTACACATTTGGTCAGGATACAACCGCAAAATGGAAAATCATATTTAATGGAACTGATATATGTTATATACTTATGTATATAAAGCCATTTCTTTGTTACTTTTCAGGTTAGCTTAGAAGAAAATAAAACCTACTTTTTGATAAAAAACACCGACTCGGAAATTTGGGAGGTTCGTATTTGTTTCCCGATAGCCTGGGAATTATTTGCTACTCCTATACTTCTTTTAGGAAATTATCTTTAACTTTGGTTTAAACTTACTTTGTATTTGATCATGGAGGCACAGTAAGATATTCATGTTTATTCTTAAAACAACATTATTGATTGCGACATCCAGGAATCTATATTCTATCACACAGAAGCGTGAATATTGACAACAATTTCCTAGTCCTTAATGATGAAATTTAGATGGAATTACTTTCAGTTGTTGTTAACGTGCTTGACGTCTGTCTATTTGTACAGGTGCAAAATAGCAGCGACGAGGTGGCCGAAGTTCCAGCCATTATTATTGTCATCCCGCCACCTGCCGGTGAAGCCGTGGATAAATCGATAAGGTAGATATTGCCGATATTGCTTCACCTTGTCAACCAATTCCTCTTCAACATGAGACAGATTGATAGATAGCGCACAATTTGTAAGTTTTTATTCGTTAGCCTTATTTGGCTTTCAGAAAAATATTCTTTTTCATAACCTGATAATCAAGAATATATGTTCTTTGCTATCCCAACAGGTTAAGAGAACAGATCGACGTCCATTATGAACTCGCCATAAAAGCACTCCGGTCTCCATTGAGACGATTCCTTACAGCATTTATGGATAAAAGCGAGCCGACGGAAGTGAGTAAAACTGTGCATGGCTGACGATGGCTGCCAGAGAATGGCGAAATCGATTCACTGTGATAAGCTATTGATAAGGTAATAAGCCACCGGTAACATGCGACTTCGTCATGGTTAGAGTTGTTACCGGTAACATGCGTCATGGTTAGGGTTGTTACCGGTATCATGCGTCATGATTAGGGTTGTTTTGAGAATTGACCGTAACCTAAAACAGTTATTTAGTGAATATAGAATTTGTTTTATATAAAAAAGGCCTATTGTATGTAAGCCAGCGTCTAAAAAAGGTATAAAAAATTTCGTATAATACATTTTTTTCATGAAAAGTTTTCCAATAGAGAAATCACACTTCACATTTCTTTCCCAGTTTGATAAACTAGACGACAGCCAGAGAAATGACGTCATGGAACTTGTTAATCTTGCCATGAACTTATTGGTGGATTCGGAACCGGACCATGATCAGCAAGAATTCGCCGACTCACTCGCCACCGTGCGAAAATTACTGAATCAGTCACAGGGAGACAATTGCAGTAAGTTGTTCTTCGGTTGCCAAATTGTTGCTTTGTTGCAACTACTTAAGACACAATTGTCGCATTTACGACAATTGTGTCATTAGCAGATGTCAGGTGGCCAGCTAATCTCACAACTGCGTTGTGTCAATAGCAGGCGACTCTATCAATCAAAAATGAAGTGGTAGAGAGGATGCTGACGATCATTGTCACAACTGAAAACCAGTAATTTTTTTGGGCAAATATATATCACACATGATGTATGACTAAATCTTTGATATACTTGCAATAGCAACTACTAATGACACAATTGTCTTAATTGCATCATTAGTGGCAGACTCTGCATCCAGAGTCGCCCGGTAATGACGCAATTAACACATCATCTGGCGACCTGACAACTACTAATGACACAATAGAATTAGAAGTTGCTACATCACACCATTTGCCAAGTGTCTGAGCAGTACTTCCTATTGCCAGTGTCGCATTGGACAGTAGTCTTCACAATCTGATACTATAAGAATATAACACACCCTGCATACCGATCGCTGAAAATGTCCTTTCGCCAGAAATTATTGATGAACATGGCAGACCCTGTATTTATGGCGTGACAGCATTTCCAAACACGAGGTTCAAAGACCACATAATCATACCTTTGACAGTTTAGTTTGCTAGCCATCGTTTTCATGTATGTCTAAAAGCCATCAACACTTGGATTACAGTCCTAATTTCTGATATTTCCAAAAACACTGCACACAACAAAGTAACAATTTCGTTATTTGTGTTATTGAAAACTGACAGATTTTTTTCTCCAATAATAGCCTTGTCCCTAGTTTGTTGGTCTGCAAAACGACCCACCGGCTTTATTTCTACCCAACGATGTTGATCATTTGCAGAGATTGGTTTGCAGAGTGTGTTAATCATACATGTTGTGAAATCTTTTTCCTCTGGTAGTAGTTGTGAATACTGGCCCTACTTTGTTGATCTGAAAATAAACAGACTGAATTACTATGTCTTACCTTCGATCAAATTTTGCAACAAATTTAGTGGTTGGCTGGTTAAATTACATCTGTCCAAACTAGCCAATCTGCGAAAGCCTCTCAAGAACACGGAATAGTACAGGTGAGACGGCTATGCTCATTGTGAAGAATTATTTCCATTTTGACGTTAATGTTTTCTTTTGTCTTCCAGAAGATGAAGACAATTCTGTACACCTCAAGTGGAAATCGGCAGAGAAAGTTTTTATGGCGTTTAAGGTTTGTGTAATTGCAATCATTTGTAAAGAAAAGTTTCATTTAGCGACTCAGTTATTATACTATATTTTAGTTTATCCAACCTGTGTGAGCTACGAATAGTCTATTTGACTTAGAATTTTTAAAGGATCATATTTTTGTCATTTTAATTCATCTGGAACAAAAATCTAGACCCTCTCACTGGGTCAGATTCGTTTATTGAACAATACCTTGATCCGAAGAAAATTTGCTTTGACCGACATGTCTGGAGTAAGGTATAAAAATAATTTTTACAAAGAATTTAGTCTCTGATTCATATACAAGGTTCAGAAAAGTTATCGTATCTATATGTCAATACCCACTGTTTTCAACAGGAACTGATGATGTATGGTCAGGCTTATGAAGAAAATAAGATAGCACGTACCGAACAATATATCACAGGTGACGATGGTTCTCCCACGTTCTCATCCAAGGCATATTTTGAAAGGTCAGTTAAAAACTTCTATTGGGAAAGGAACTTTAAAGTATTTTTGTATATGGATTTTTACGTATCACTTGTTATGTTGATTCTCTTTCTATCGCCAAATGGGAGGCTTGCACAAACGGAATAGATAAACCTGAACCGGGAGCGCTTGTTCTATCAGTTGATTTGGTTAACTGGGTCGAATCGATAAACCGAAAGTACATGTGGCAATCAAAGAATTAGATTGGATATTTGAATTCATTTACGCTGGATTGCCTTGCGAAATTCTTTTGTTCTCGGTTGTTTTTCCGAAGTTTACACCCAAACGTGATAAGAAAAGTTCATATAATTTGTTTTTTTCTCAGACCAAAACCCGTCGAACTTCATTGTGTAGCACCCAATGATCTGGTCACTGGAGGCGACTTTCAGTCTGAAATCTACATCTGCGAGCGAAACCGAGAGCTGGATCTACGATCCGGGAAGGAACTGGCAGCCGAACCCGAACTGGCGACTGAGACGTCTGATTCTGTGGACGCCGTCGTGTATAGTCCAAACGAACTGATGTATAATAAAATCATAGAAAATACACAGCCACACACTACAGGATTCAAGGATCCAGTGCGGCAATGTGACGTCACACTCGAGGATGCCTACAACATGGGGATTTTGCGGTTAGATAAAGCAGAGTATGAAAGTTCAGAAGGGGATGTTATCCCACTTCAAGAGGCAGCTGCTAGAGGATTGATCGATCCAGAAACACTTGGAGAAATGCTGAAATGTTACAGCGATAACAGCCTAGGTGAACTGGTCCGGCAAGGAGTTTTGGACCCTGAAACTTGTTTGGTCACGGACCCCAATACGGGTATAACTTGCTCACTTCCGTCCGCTATAATGCAGGACGCCATTAAACCTGAAACGACTTTCTTTTACAATGTACCCTCTCAGAAAATCACGAGCCTTGCAATAGCGATACAGGATAAAATGTTTAGTTTGGAGGATGGAAAATATCACAGATCTCTCGAAGAATCTGCGTCTTTGGCCGAAGCGGACAGAAGTCGTACGATTCTGATGGACATTGACCCAGATAAGATTATGCAGCACGCACGCGCATTAGATCGACTGCGCCCTCTCATGGACACCAACCTCAAGGGAACCAACTCTCCATTTCAGCGAGAGAATGTAAGCGTTGGAGAGGCAGTATCGACAGATATTTTGAACCTGCCAAGCGGGGAATACGTTGACGAACCTGGCAACGAACGTCTGCCATTGATTTCCGCTGTGAAAAATGGAAAAATTAATTCAGAAACCGCCTTGGAGCTTTTTAATGCGTTGGACAAAATGTCGTTACGAGAAGCTATAGCAGGAAACAAATTTGACCCAAGGACGGGAATGTGGCTTAGAGAGGGGGAGAGAACACCCGTAACGCTAGAAGGCCCCACAGACTTTGACCCCAATTTTGTTTTCTTTATCGACGGCAAGACTGGAGACGTCATCAGCCTTGGATTGGCAATTTCCAAAGGTATATTTGACACCACATCTGGGAAATACATAGATATTGAAAGCGGCGAAGACTTCACAATCGCCGAGGCCATCGAGAACGGGTTGATCAAACCCGGCGTGGACTGGAATATGACCTCGACCTTGGAAGAGTTCATTGACAGCGGAAATGTCAACCCCAGAATGTCTACATATATCGCTCCTAACGGCGAAACGATGCTGCTCGAAGACGCTATGGTAGCTGGTTTCTTGGCAATGGGTTCCCAAGTACGACTTAATTTAGTCACCGGAAATGTGTCCCTGTCCAAAAACGACGGTAAACAGCCGTTGGTTGCTTCTGAACAAAAACCGGAGGAAAAACCAGAGAAGTTGAAAGCACAGATGGGTAGCCTCAAGGTGAGTAGACATCAACAATTCATTCTAGTTAAAGAGTCAAGTCTCATATTCGACATTCAGAAGTCAGCCGTCCTCGATCAAAAAAAATGTATTCATGATCAGAAAACCTTATTCACAGGACAATAGTGGCAGCCATGTCCAACAGGCATAAAATAATGTATAAAAAACACACACACGAGCTAGTTCTTGCAAGAGAGAAGCGGTCAACAGTTTTCAATGATGTCGGTATGATATTATGATGTTCCTATCGTCAGAGCTGTATCACTGTCCTTTATTCTTTCCTTTCAAATGAATTTCCAAGATGTATTCCAGGGTATTGTATCCGAGTCAGGCCTCGATTGTGACTGTACGTGCAGACAAAATATTGTATTGCACGGTGCTCATACACGCTTAAAACTAAAGTGTTGTAAAGTGTTGAAATAACACTTTAATTGTGTCCACAGGGACTGCACTTTAAAGTGCTGTCCCTGTGGACACACTTAAAGGGTTATTGCAACACTTTACGAGTAGGTTTCGACACTTAGTTTTAAGCGTGTATAGGCCCGATCCCATAAGATACGTCACTCTTTCGCTCAGCATTAAGAGGATAGAAATGGGACTGGTTCGCTCGGTTCTGTTACAAGCAGGTACCCCGCCCCTCTCCCTCCTCTCCCTTCCCTTCCCCGTCGTGATATAGCTGAAAAAATGTTGAAAGCTACGTTAAAATCCCATTCACTCACTCACTCCTTGTCTCGTCACATCGCCATGGCTTTTTTCACGTTTTACATTTTGATGTAACATCACCTGAGCATCATATTTAAAAAGTCGTACAGTATCAAAAACAGAAAGTGTGTGATTTTTCCAATCACACAAGTCTGACTGACAAATTATCGGCGTTATATTCTATATTCGAAATTTGGCATTCTGTTTCACTTGGAAACGCTGGATGCATTTAAGGTGAAAAGTCATGATAATACATTTGTGAAAATTGATCTTGGTTTTACATTAAAATATAGCAAAAATGAATCAACAAAACTTGAATTTCGGCTTATTCCATATTTACATTGAACACATACAGTCGTGCTGCTGAGCGTTATTTAATACATACAGCATCTGACATAACCAGGTGCCCAGACAAGATGTGAGTCACTCTAGGGTCACTTGCTTTAGCAATCAGCTACTCTCCTACTCCCGGGTCATTGTTTTTAACACAAAGCCAGACAAGAAAGCAAATATGGTTATATGTATAGGTAAAGAAAGAAGCAATCAATCAATATCTTTATACAATACCATTAATATCTATGCTTACTTTTTTCAGCAACGTGGCCAAAGAGCTAAGAAACCAAAAACTGAGTCCGAGTTAATTCGCGATAATATAGAGAAGCAAGTTTCACAGTGTCAGTGTCAAAACAAATTTAAAGCTGAAAGATTAGCAGAAAGAAAATACAAGGTACGTCTGGTAACTTTATATAACTACTTTATTCAAAGATAATAACTTTGGAAATGTAATAAACAACACAGGGGTTGTTACATTTACTAATTGGTTAATTAGGATGATTAAGAGGAGGGGAGGGGGACAACGAAGGAAAGAGAGAGAGTTCCCTCTCACCTTCGTTCTTCCAATCGAGAAAACAAACCAAATAGCAATGGTAACAAACCTCTGTGATAAATGGGGTGTGGGAGGGGATGACTGAGAAGATGCAGAGAAATTTTAAAGTGTTATACTTATATATTTTGTCTGCGCAATTCTTCAATATGAATATAATCAATACGATCCCTTGAGATATCCACTAATATCTTTACCAGTTCCACTTCATAATATACTTAACACACCCATTTTTGAGACGATAAGCACGCATTAAAACTTTATTTGATAACATTATTCAATTTCTATGTAGTTTGGAGACAATCAGATCAAACTTGTCCGGTTCCTGATCACAACGGTGATGGTACGCGTCGGTGGGGGGTGGATAACACTTATTGGATTCCTAGAACAACACGACCCATGCAGAGGTAAGGCAAAGTTAAAACTGATCAAATGTATTATCAGAGATACTCGATGATAGATTTAATTAATGGAATTTCATCAAATTTAGTTGGATGATTTGGATATAAGATTTGAAAATGCTGGTGGGGAAAATACAGATTTACACTCTCAGAATATTCAGGGAATAATCCTGAATAGATCAGACCGCACATTCACAACTCAATTTCAGGGATTTTACTTGAAATCCAGGGATAATTTCCTGAATTTCAGAAAAAAAATCCCTGAATGAGAAGATTTTCCCTGAAATTCAGGCAAATTTACCACCCTGATTAGTAAGTTCCCGACCCTATTCAGGTACGTAAAATCCCCTAAAATTCTGGTAATTTAATTTCAATTCATTGATGATATTCCTGAATTCAGGAAATCGGCAATCACTTGAATTTCAAGAAATTACCTCTGGATTTCAGGTAAAATCCCTGAAATTAAGTTCTGGATGTGCAGCCTGATCTATTCAGGATTATTCCCTGAATATTTTTGAAAGTGTACTGAAGGATTAGGCGTCAGATTCTACATTCAATAGTCAGTCGTCGTTCACAAAGTATTTTTCCTAGTCAATAATCGAATGACCTTTTCCGTACAACAGCATCAACCCTAAATATGTATAAATTGAATTTAAAACTAACGTAATATGATTTCCGGTCAGAGAGAAACGGTCAACATTTGTCATGATGAGAGGCAGACATCGTCATCTTTTAACATAAAATTCGCATCACTGACCAGTATTATTTACACAAATGAATTTACAAGTCGTTTTCTAGAGTATGATGTGTCTCATTGACGCTTTGTTTGTGGCTGTTCATTGAATATCACAGAGATGTAAAACACATGATATTTAAACGGCCCCTAGCCTGGGGTAATCGGAATTAGACGGAGGCGTCTGCTGGTGTAGCCTTGTTCGATAAGTTTCTGCAACAATGTACTGTAGTTTTGATTGAAATCGTCACATTTTCCAAAGGATCTAGCAAATGCTACCAGACGAAATATGTATACGCCAAATGCAGGTCCACCTGTGGAATATTGCTATCCAGAAATGGGTAGTGAAAGAAGAGAAGCAGTGAAAGAAGAAGTATGACAATATTCCTTGTATTGAGCTTGACGCCTAAACAGGTTACAGATTGGAGCGATATGAGAACTACATGTACCTCTCTAAAATTGAATTGAAAAGGTCGTTTTTGCTTATTAACTATCCGAAATCCTGAAGGGGCTTAGCTTATATGTTGTTACATATCCTAATAGTAATTTTCGAATGAAAGTGTGCACAGTAGTGTAATTTTGAATAGTGAAAAATGTATCTCGTCAATTATTATGACCTTTTTTACCTCCAGTTCAGAGAGGTAGTTCTCTCTAACCTGGTAAATTACCGAGGATTATTTTCACTGTCTCTCAGCTAAAGGACGGACCAATCAAGATTTACGGGACCAAATGATTCTACCTGAGGGAGATGGGACACAAAAACAGGCGTTCAGCTCACGTCGGTCAGGGGTTCCATCTAAGGGTACCACTCCAAATTCAAACAGTTCTGCTGAAAAACATAGCCCTGACAGCTGCTGCTCACCTTCATCCAATCTACCAGGTATTATATCATCATACTCTCTCTATGCGAGCATATGTGCTGGGAGTTCAGGAGGAGTTCACCAGTTCAAACTATTCGACAATTGTGTTTGTTGTTGCATGGTATTGGAAATTTCTGTTTGAAACTAGCCTGTGTTTATCTAATTCCCATATGCAACAATCCACTGAGGCGCCTCGCTTCTAGGTCATCAGTGCGTGGAGTGTCCATTAACTTAACATTAGACGGAACGGGAGATGAGCTTTTTCAAGACTTTCTCTGTAACATGTTGAAGGTGCCGTGCCCAGGTGTTGTATAGATACAACAAGAAGCAATGGAATTGACACCATGCAAGAATGCCCTATTTTATTTTTGAAAATGATATATTTGGCCCATTCAATCTAATACTAAATTCAGTTTTTCAAAATAGGAGCAAAATTTCAAGTTACCCGATGTTTCATTATTCAGCATAAAGATCCCTTACATTTATATGAAGTACAATCGATTAATATTATTCACCCGAGTGTTTAACTGAATATTGTAATGAATGTGTCCCATTTTGAAAAAAGAAATTGTATTTACCGGCGAGAGTTGTCGCCCTTATATTTCACCAAGTAAACTTCCATACAAAGAAATAAAATTAGATGTATATACCTGTTAGGTGTTTTTGTGATATCGTACATATTGTTTCACTTTTAATTTTAGCTGGAAGTTCTGGGAGCATGTCGACTTCGAAGAAAACTAATTCGTCAATGTCGAATCTATCAGAGGTTAATTCTACGGCATCAAGGAGAAATCGCGAATTCGGTAAGTTTCATAAACGATTAACCGCCCCCACATGGCGAAATAGATATTGATGGCTCAGTCAATACTCATTCTTGGGTTAAATCTAACTCTATACCAGGTAGGTTGGGCAATAGTGACATTTTTTCGATTATTAATGCCTTGCCTATCAATCATATCCAAAACCTCGAAATGCTAAAAATTTGAAGCAGAAATTACTATTTCAGAGACTACCCAGGGGAGGTCTCCATCGTCTGCACCTATATAGTCAGTGCATCATGCAACGCCATCGAACGCGTTCAGACCCTAGTATGTGTATCTTGTCTGCTCACGCAGCTGTCATAGAAAATTTAGGATTTTTTCTTTCTTTCGGAACTCTTAACCCGGGCTAGGGGCCGTATGAAACTATATATTTCAAGATCCTCATAGTGTTCATATGAACAGCCACAATCAAAGCGTGACTGAGATACATCATACATTAGATAACGCTTCACAGTAGACCATATGGATTAAGGATACTGATCAGCGATACAGATTTGATATTTTTGTAACATCATGATGTCTTGCTGGCATCATTGAAAACTGTTGACCGATTCTGTCTTGCAGGAAATCAGCCTAGTTTTATGTATACGTACTATGAATTATCCTTTAATTTTGTGCTAATGTTATTATATGAATTAGGTGCTTGAATTATGGACGCTGAAATTCTTTAATGGACGACGGTCGAATATTGAATGACGGACTAGACGCTTGTATCTTAGATAATATGTTATGATACTCGTACATATAGCACATGACGTTGTTTCAATATTAAATGCATGCAGTATAAGAACTACTTACCGGTACTTATCAATTCGATTCTCTCTTTACCCAGGTTCAACGAGTGACTTGAATAGAGCGAAACGTTTGAGTGACTCAAGCTTAGCTTCGGGAATGGGACGGTCAGTAGAATCTACTAAATCCCCTGTATCCTCATCGTCAAGTCGACCTAAAACACTCAATTGTGAAAGCCCGCGTTCTGTAGCAAGCCCAACCCCTCGCAGCACAACGCCAAACCAACCAACAACGCCATCTAGCGGCGGTAAATCTTCAACGACAGTGAGACCCAAATCCATATCAAGTCCGACAACTCCTGTTCAGCATCATCATCGTTGGAAATAGAAGAAGTCGCCGATTTATATGAGCTTTCGGTGTCATGCTAACGGGTTCATCTGTTTCATTTTGAAAGATTGTAGTGACCCTATTTTAGCGATATAATAATCCTCTCGAAGCGCAATTGTAGTGCAGGTGATACATGAAACATCCGTGCAAATTGTGCAACATTGTTGTCGCCATATAATAGCAATTCCACACAGCAACATACTTCTCCACGAGATTAAATGCGAATATGGCATTTAGGGAAATTCAGCAAAATTTCCGCTCATCCAAGATATCTGACCAGCGGCTCAGGCTGTGACAAATTCCCCGGGGAAAACGACAAACCCATCATCTGCTTAGATGAAAGTTACACCCCATTTTCTCACGAGAAACCCGGACAAACTCGAATCCGGGAAATGCGATTTTGTAAGGATTGGTAAAATAATTTTGCAATTGGTATTTCAAAAACCTACTGAACCTTCGTTCCGGAGATTAAAGGAATAGAAGACACGTATTAGGCTCGAGCTCCATGCACATCGCTTCCAATATGTTCTGTGATTATCATCAATTTCGGAAAGTGATACTGCTATATAACTACTATATACACCATATTGTATAATTAAAATACTGACCAATAATGTTTGTCAACTAATTGATCAATAAACTTTAAGGATTCTGGAAGAATCAGGGAGACGTTAACGGACTTTTAGCTACTATTGTATACGAAATTTCAGTTTTAAGGAAAATAAGCATTGAAGATGCGGATATCCCGGACGCAGAACTCCCAAAGCAAAACTCTGTTATGGCATAGATGGCTTTTTATACATAAGCATTTATGAGCGCTTTCAGAAGCGCAAATAATGTGTTCAAATACTTAATTATTTTTATTAACCCTTTATATCTCAAATAAGATACATATCACGAACATTTATATATAGCCGTCAATTTATTTAACTGCGCAACATTCCTTGTCAAGAAACATTCACACCTGTATATAATATGTTATCATTAATGAATAATTGTAGACGAATAATAAATTCTTCGATACCCAAAATGATTTTTGGTTTAATTTGTTTTCACACTCATTATGTTGAGTCAAACAATGTGACTGAATTACTGTACACCATTAAACTGAAGTGTTGTTTCTAAAACAATCAAGGGTTTTCAGAGGATAGCACTCGATGTGAAAATGTGCTCTTCTTGGTTATTTTTACATTGAAGTACTGAAAACAGCTCCCACGACACTTGGGGCGTTGGAAGCTACCCTGAATTTTGCAAATTCAACATGTTCAAGGGAGAGAACTCCGAGAGCTGCATTCGAGGCTTCTCGGTGCTACCGGAACTGTGACGCTTGCCTGTTTATTATTGGCATTTTAGTTCACCGGGGCGTGAAATGGCTATAGCGGGTGCCCCGAATTGGTCTACTCTCAATGGGGGCATTGCACAATGCAAATTATCCAATCAGATGCTGACTCTGCCACTTACTATTTGTCAATTTTGGCCCAGTCAACCAATCAACTGACAAAACTAGCAAATGTGACCAGGTTTATTTCCTGGGCTGAACAGTAATATGGGGCAATGGGAGGGGGTTTTAGCGAACACTGAGAAGAGGCTAACAAAAAGAGGGTCTGAGAAAAAAATATGTAATTAATATACAGTCTCTAACTCCGTGGTCTAATGCTTTATTATCAGTTGATGCTCCTCTCAATTACACATGTCTTCACTGTAGTCTATTCGAAACTATAGCATTTTGCGGAATCGGCTTCCAGACCGACGTGAAAGCAAAGTTGGTCTCCAGAGATGGTGCCCGGTCTCCAGGGCCGTAGCCAGGATTTACTGAGGGGTGGTTCGCCTTGACTACAAAAGGGCACATCAGGGGGTTCGCTGTATGGGAAAGAGGGCAAATAGGGGGTTCGCTTCAGTTTGAAAAGGGCATTTATATGAGACCAATATATAATATTTCCGAAAGGGGGGTTTTCCCGAACCCAAAATAACCCCCCTGGCTACGGGCCTGGTCTCCGATGCTTTACCTTGATCGGACTCTGATAATCTAAGTGAAGCTTTTCAGATGTTAAGTGTCCAGGCTGGGTTAAATCATAGCAAGCGGACAGTCATATCTGTCCGCTGTCCGTTTTATATTTAATACTGTTTCTATTATACCGGACCAGCAATTCAATCCGATCTCTGACATTATAGCTTAAGGATAGGGACCCCATAACACGAACTCTGTTGTCACAGTAATGGCAGAAAAAAAGGGATATTGTAAATCTCACTAACTATAATATTGATATGCGTTCTTCCCTGATCAACACAACACTCAATTGCTTAGTATATGTTAATCAATTTGGAAAAAAATAAGATTACACATTACCAAAAACAAGACGGAGATTATCCCATTTTAAACCTTTTAACAAACCAAATTTATTTCAGATTGAAAAGTTGTTACATTTTGTAAAGTTTCCGACGTGAATGATTTTCAATTTTTGAGAAGAAAAGAACAATATGATTTCAAATTTTAGGTGGAAATGCATATTCTACACAACTGCATCTTCGCAAAGTCGGTATGTTTTATTGCCTATAACAAGGCTATATTGATGTTCAAAGTTTGCCAGAAACTGGCCCTGGGTACTTGATATCTTTGTTTAAAAAGTGTCTGGCAAGCGAGGCGATCTGGCACTACCACCTTTGAAGTGTGAATTATTTCGCAAAAGTTTCAGGTATTCAGGGGTCAAAATCTTGAACTCTTTACCTGTAGAACTGAGAGCCTGAGATAATATTGTTTCTTTTAAACGCCAGCTCTTAAAATCAAATATTTTAGATACGATACTTGGAAATACTTTGTAAACTACATTTAGTTTTATATCGACTGTGATAGTACGTGCGTTTTTATTTAGTTACAATGTAAATCCATGTTTGGATATTCTTACATGTGTCAATATACATAAAAAATTTTTTTATACATACACTAACTATTTTACTAACTTATTTCTGGGCCTTAAGGAAGACTAGCCTTGGGGCTAATTAAGCCACCCAGAATAAATAAAGTTATTAGGTCTTTCCATCACAAATGGAAAGACCTTTTGTTATTCTACGGATTATTATTATTATACTGTCCAAATTTGTCAGCGGCCTGGCGTCTTTACGGTTTATTGTACACGTCTAAGATTTGTTACAGGTCAACATATGTGTCTGAAGTTTTGCATAACGGTCTTCGTTTTTGACCTTGACCTTGACCTTTTTAGTTTTAGGCTTTTTAAGGAAAAATTCATTTGGCGATTATTGACCAAACGTTCAAGGGAACACAGCTGGAATTTTGAATGTAAAAGTTTGAAAATTTACCCAACAAAATAAGCGAAAAAAATAAGTAGGTCAGAGAAGCAGTTTTCGAGTTCTCTCCCCTGGTGCTGTTTTCCTTGTTAGCGGTGTACAGTCAAAACTAAAGAACATATCTGAAAGAAAGTTACTGGTTGGTGAGTATTGCATATGGCCATGCTGTAGTTATGTTTTTGAATTATTACGTAACAACAAAAAGTAGTTATCTCCCCTTTAATGTTTTTAAAAACTATTTTATAAGGAAATAAGCCACGGCATTGATTCTTCTACTATTTATGAACACTTTAATGGCCAAAAAGAATGTGACCTTAAATTTGACCTTTGACCTCCAGGAACGTTTCTATATGAGTGCAAAGTTTGAGGGTCAACTATTGAACGGCTTATGCGATCAGCCTGAAAATAAGGTCACACGATCTACATGGTGTCTCCAGGTCAGAACTTCTGTCAGAACTCGGCCTTGACCTTGACCGTTGAAGTGGTGAGCATCCAAATACGGCTTCCATTTACTGAACGACTAAGACGCTGACAGTCACGAAACAATGACGCAATAGTGAGTATAACATTCACTTTATTTTGCCGCTAATTATAAAACCATCCGATGTAACCTTGACATTGAATATCACATAATGTAAAAAGCGTTGTATGTACTTTTCTCGAAAACGATAACTTGCAGGAATCTGTAATTTAAAACATTTGTACCCCATAATACAGGTATGACGTCACCGAATTTTCAAATTGACCTTGACCTTGGTTGTTGAGATATGGCCTCGGACAGTTTTGCGACTACAGTGCCATAACTCGAAAACTGTTGGAAATTTTAAGCTGATATTTGTACACCAATGTAGGTCATAATATAACGTAACAGAATAACACTAGAACCCATAAAAAGATACCAGAAAGATTAGAAGATAATTAGCAAATTTTTAAATTGACCCTTTATTCAAATTTTGTAAAAAACATTCGGCCAATCATAACTAGATTTCGGCACGATTGAGTGAATATACATATGTGTTTACTTGTGAAATTTCAAGACTGTAACAATAATGGTTTTGAAGATATAACAAAAACATTTTTCCCATTCCCCCTATGGTATTTGCCTATTACACGTCGGCTTAAACGTTTTCGGTATTAAGTGGGATGTAAAGAGCTAGTTGATTTCAACTATCCAATTATATAACGCAAGATCAGTCTCGACGAGCTATTAAGCGGTTCGCCGTGGACGAGGCGTGAAGTCCTGTAAGTAACGCAACACCCCAAATTAAAGCTTTTGATAGTTCCTTTTTCGTGCGCGATCGCATTTAAATGAACGTCGTCTTACATGTACATGATGAAAGCGGCTGCGAACCTTGATAAGCCCATGATGTATTATGTACCTTTATCAATTAAATGACGGGTGTTCTATTATAATTATATCGGCATCGCATATGTAACACGACATGAATTTATTTTCAAACGCGGGAATACTTGCATTGATGTCGCGTTACATCAGCGATGCCAGATTGGAGGTGAAATGCACGACTGAACTCTCCTCAGTCCTATACCTATAATGTCACCTACCTAGATGACGGTACCGAGAATTTGATAAGTGATATGATCCACTCGTATCATACAATAAGGCCACTCAAAACTGTTAATAGTAGTCAGTGGTGTCTGCAACATGCACAGGTGTGCATGGAACTCTACCAATGTATATAGAAACAAAGTAAACCTCCTGTATTGACGCAAATTAACCCTACCTGGCCTGGGGGGGTCCCCCTACCAAACTTTCTGGGCTATCTCCGGAACGACGAAAAATGGAGTACTGAAACTCCGGGACTTTATCATATTGGGGTCATTTTGAGCCCATTTGCATAACCCCCTGAGCAGAGGATCATGGGCAAATTCAAGATGGCGGCCACGTGGGGTACCAGAAAAGTGATGTTTTTGTCACATTTCTTCAAAATTTCTGCTTTTCCGCGATGAAAAGTGGGCAAAAACTATTTTATTTCACATCACATTAATATTTACTAATTTATCATGTAGTTTTTGCGGAGAAATTGCATAAATAAAAAATTCGGAAAATCCGACCGAAAAATCGACCAAAAAATGTCGTTTTTGAAAATGACGTCACTGTGACGTCATCAAAGCGGCCATCTTGATTTTTTTTTTTACATTTTCTGGTAGAGCTTGACCCAAGGGTATAGTGTGGTAAATTTCAGCACCCTAGCTCAAGGGATAACAAAAATAATTAGGTGGGCCGTTTCTTTATATTCCGCTACAACGAAATAATACATTTCATGGAAGTGATGGAAAGACCGTGTTATTGTACCAACAATATCTAGTTATTATTATTATTATTATTATTATTATGTTCAAAGTGAGTAAAAAGAACGCAGCTCAAATTATGAGGATGATCTAGACTAAATGTTGTTTTGGACGACTCGATTTTCTTGCATTATTGGAGCCCGCTACATCAACAAACTGTGACATGGCTTTGAATCCAAAGTTCATTCATTTACTTTTTTGTTCAATGTTCGTCTCATTCATATTGATCAAAACTTCCTCATTCTTCATACTTATATCACTTCAAAGATATCCAATTCCACATATTCTATATGTCTGACTTATACGAACACCGAATTCTGTGCAAAAGACAATTGAGCAGAATATATATATATTTGCTTGCGCTCAGCCATTCCACATAAAACGGTTTTTTTCTTGCAACAAGGAAATATGCAATCACATTGGCGGCTGGAATAAATCTAACAGATGTGCTGTCTAAAATTATGCGTCAACCCCGTAATACAAATGGACATATTCTTCATAAACCTATATGTTTGGAATGGCATTTGATCTAGCTGGATGTTGGGGATAAGGCTCTCTATACAAATAATCTGCGGGTTCTCTATGATCTTACAGCTACCTGATCAGATTTCCCTCAAACCGGTTGACAATTGTGTTATTATTGTGAGAATTACATGTATTTACCTGATCTAAATACGCTAATATATAATATTCTAACATGCTCCACGTTATAGCCGTGCGCTGATTGGTCCAGACCTCAAAACATACGGAGATTATCACACGATAAACTTCATTTGTTTGTTGTCATCTGTTTACATTCACGTGCCGAACTGGTGACGTCTAATTCTTGTGACGCAGTGCCACAAAGTTGAGCGACGATTGGTTCATTCACTGCGCAGTGGGCGGAGCTCGTGAACGAACAGCACGCGCGAGCATGGCCTGCAAACCAGTCACGAAATTCTCGCATCAAAACGGGACAAGTTTGCAGAAAAGTTGCCATTCCGCTTATGAAATGAGGAAATATTTATCATTGTGCATGTTAGAATGGAGTTAATGACCTTCTTAGTGAATATTATCGTGTAATAATTTTTTGATGTTTAGTTTTAGACCTCATCAAAAAACCTCGCGGCTGCGCCGCTCGGTTTTTTGATTGACGGTCTAAAACAAAACATCGAAAAATTATTACACGATAATATTCACTAAGGCGGTCATTAACTCCTAAACAACGATAATTTATTGGAAACCCATCCCTTTCAACCGGCTGCATGATTCCATTTGGAGTAAACATCTTCACGAAATCAAATGTATAGAATTAATTAAAAGCTATCACATTTTCACATAAACTGGATAAAATCTGTTAGCTGAAAGGGTTTATGGAAAAAAAAAAAGCTTTCTTGGGGTCCAGGCGTCTACAAAGAATGTCTTGATTGCTAGATCCCAAATGCCAACATGGCAGTGTGATTAACGTCACAGGACCTACGAAGTAGGGTAGGCATTAGGACTCCGACACGCACTGAGCTCTTGGAAACACCCCAAGTTGAATAGGCAGTGATTTTCATCAAAAATCACCAGAAATTTTCATCAAAAGTAGGTCAGCTCGGAACTTGCTGGTAACAGTCCCCTAATGCACTTTCATGCATAAAATCAAGATTCTAATGTCAACGGTTCTTCTTATTTTGCGGACGAAAGATCTCGGATGGACTGACTGACTACCGGACAATTTGCATATGGTAGCCTACTTCGCGGTAACATCGACATCAGGTTATCTTTTAAAGATGTAACATTCAGCATGTCCCCTGATCAAACTTCTGTCTATACCATGTTGAAGCCCTTAACAACGTGTCGAACCCAACTATATGTCCAACCTATCTAAGTAATGCTTCTTTTAGGTAAATTAGTGTTTTGGTCAAGACAGCGACATACATTGTCGTCCCCTAAAGTCGAAAGGAGAATTGATATGTTAGGAGTCGATATGCCGGCGATGTTAAGGGCTTCTACACACCTCACCACGATGAAGATCAATGGAACGAAATAAAGGTTCTAATCCACGAGCTTATTCCCAGTCTCGGTGCTAGATTCTTATAACATGAGTAATTTAGGAGAGCATATTTATGACAACACATTCAGCCAATAATGGTGATTGGAAAGAGATATTAAATTCTTCAATTCTTTTTAAAAAGGCAACCGTGTCATTTTTGATTGAGAGCCTCTGGTCGTAATTTGCCAATGTCCCGGGTCAAAAATAGGCAACCGGTATAATACATATTAATTGCGAATGACACATTCGGCGGTGAATCCCGATAGATAATTGACCTCAAAATATTAAAATGAATGTGAATTGAACTTTTCGGGAAGCCGTAAACCGGTATGCCCTTTAGCGACAAGGCTGTAGCTGGTTTTCTTTTTTTTTTTTTTTTTTTGAAACGCCACACATCCCACAGCTTCTGATCATATTCAGGACGGATTCAATAATAATATACATACAGTAAAGTGTTCTGAATATAAATTGATTTTGAAGTTATGATTTGATCACAATTGCGAAACGTTATGCCCATAGCAGTTGCCATATCCCCTTCTGGTGATACATTTCTTTGTAATTTTGAAACGGTCCCTGACGATATCACATTAGTAATTTCAAATTTCTGTGATTAAATGCAAAAGTTATAAATTCAGAAACGTATTCGGATCAGAGCTGACCCCAACATTGAGGTTTGGACGATAACATTCGATGTTATTCTCATTTCGAATCTCCTTCATTTTTACAGTTGAAGAGTTTACCATTATTCTTTGATAAATTCATCAACTACGTCATCAAAACGTACTGTAATCAATTCCGATAGATGAACACCATGCATGAGACTTATTCAGAATTAATACTGACAGATAGCCTCAAAATTAGAGACTTGGGGGAAAATATAAATTTTAGCGGATGTATGGAGATGGTTCCCCATGTGACACCACATATTAATGATGTCATAATAAATATGACTCTCATTATACAACTGAACTCAAAATATGCGAGTGAATATGAATTAAACCTTTCTAGAAGTTTTAAACCGGCCACGTTTTTTCAGCTTTATGATCAGATTCAGGTTGCATTCATTAATAGCATAGCAGTAAAGTATTCTGAATATAACGTGATTCAAAAGTTATTGTTTGGTCAGTAAAGTGAAAAGTTATGCCCATAGCAGTAGCCCTATTGCCTTCTCGTGGCACATTTCTTCGTAATTTTGGAATGGTCTCTGACAATATCACATTAGTAATTTCAAATGACCATGTATGTTTAGATGGGTAAATGGCCTCAGAACAGGTGCGGTAGAAGTGCCAAAAAATATATATATAACATATACAAGATACTGTTCAGTTGGCATGAAGTACAATATTACATTGTATATTCAGAAAAGTTTCAAGGCACTGAGTCTCATCATTCTCGAATGGCAGGGCCGTGAAGTAGTGCATTCGTGCAAAATTTTGAGGCGAAAACATCTCATATTTCTTTCTATAAACATATGAAGATAAACGATAACCAGAACCATCTTAATAGAGCATACTCGCTGTTCCAATATGTAGTCGTAGACCAAATCTGGTTGTGGTTATCGTTTATCTTCATATGTTTACAGAGAACAATAAGAATTGCTTTCACCTCAGAATCAACTATTTTGCACGAATGCACTACTTTACGGCCCTTTTTCTCGAGAATCATTAGACTCAGTGCCTTGAAATGTTTCTGAGTATACAATATAATATTGTACTTCATGTCAATTGAACTATTTCTTGTAGTGGAAGTATTTTATGTTGGTACTTCTGCATTGCACCTGACCTGGGCCCATTTACCCATCTAAAGATACAAGGTCCTTTCGTTGATCAACATTTATACATCAAGGAACGTATCTGGATCAGAACTAAACCCCAATACCTGGGTTTGAAAGATAACATTCGCTTCTATTTTCATTTAATCAACCTGACCCCCTAATTTTCGAATTTTATTCATTCACACAGTTGAATAATTCGTCACTATTCCTTGATTAATTCACCAGCTGCGGCATGAACAGGACAGGGCTCGTCGTGAAGTACAGAAAATAGGGTTTCAAACGATATATGATGCTGTTGTATGTAGAGGGGAGAGTGAATTAAAATCCTAAAATAAGACCTTTCTCGGCCTAGTGCCGCTTGTCTATATAGTGAGAATATGACAGGGGAAAGCTGTTGCGCTCGTGAGGATGGGACGTAGATCCAGCCCAGATTAAATGAGCGTGCACATCTTCTTAGGCTGGATAAACTAGTTACGGCGGGACACTTATGTCACATTATTTCTTCCTAACAACAGTAAAACTTCCTTCCATGAAATTTCCCGTTTCATTTCTGACAATAAGAGTCGATGCCATTTCTTGAAATTATCAGACCGAAACCTGACGTGAGTTGATCAACATTCTTATGCCCAAGGTGCTTGAATGTAAAGGTTACGTGCGCAGCGGTGTGAGATGAATGACTATTCAGCCCATGTATATTTGCCGCTGTCCGCCATTATTTGGAGGGGTTATTCAATATATACTTATTTATCACACCTGGTCACACTCGGGTTAATTTATTATTCACGCGGTCACAGACAGGTGATTGGCCGGTACTATTACATTTCCGACTGCCCTGGATATAACGAGGCCCAGAAGGGGCTGTGTGATTACTACACATGTATGGCTGATAAAAGCTAGACATATCGCATACTGACACAAGGCTGTGTCGTGGATTATGGTGGGAAGATAATCCGAATGTTGAGGTGACTATATCGTAGCACCATTCACAAGATAATCCGTATACTTTGTCTAACATAGAACCATCTACATAGATAAACCGTATGGCTTCTTCCATTCAAATCAGCTCTAATGATGTTAACGTAGATCATTGCATCGTACCTTCATATCGTCATATTATTGAACCATTATATCATCGTACCATTACATCATCGTTCCATCATATATCGTACCATCATATTATCGTACCATTAGGATATCATATCGTCGTACCATCTCATCGTACCATCATATCATTATATCATCGTAACATCTCATCGTACCATCATATCATATCATTATATCATCGTAACATCTCATCGTACCATCATATTATTATATCATCGTAACATATCATCGTACCATCATATCATATCATTATATCATCGTAACCTCTCATCGTACTATCATATCATTATATCATCGTAACATCTCATCGTACCATCATATCATTATATCATCGTAACATCTCATCGTACCATCATATCATTATATCATCGTAACATCTCATCGTACCATCATATCATTATATCATCGTAACATCTCATCGTACCATCATATCATACCATTATATCATCGTACCATCTCATCGTACCATCATATCATACCATTATATCATCGTACCATCATATCATTATATCATCGTAACATCTCATCGTACCATCATACCACCATATCATCGTATCATCTCATCTCACGATAATATGATCATACCATCATCTCATCATACCATCTTTTCACCGTACCATCTCATCGTACCTTCATATCTTCGTACCATCATTTCATCGTACCATCATATCATTATATCATCGTACCATCTCATCGTACCATCATATCACTATATCATCGTAACATATCATCGTACCATCATATCATACCATTATATCATCGTAACATCTCATCGTACAATCATATCATTATATCATCGTAACATCTCATCGTACCATCATATCATACCATTATATCATCGTAACATCTCATCGTACCATCATATCATTATATCATCGTACCATCTCATCGTACCTTCATATCTTCGTACCATCATTTCATCGTACCATCATACCATTATATCATCGTACCATCTCATCATACCATTATATCATACCATTATATCATCGTACCATCTCATCGTACCATCATATCATACCATTATATCATCGTACCATCTCATCGTACCATCATATCATTATATCATCGTACCATCTCATCGTACCATCATATCATACCATTATATCATCGTACCATCTCATCGTACCATCATATCATTATATCATCGTACCATCTCATCGTACCATCATATCATTATATCATCGTAACATCTCATCGTACCATCACATCATTATATCATCGTA
>JAVTVY010012593.1:0-54018 GCA_036873755.1 Hanleya hanleyi
CATCTTTTCCCACCTCCCACATGGCGGCCATCTTGTACCCACCTCCCACATCTTGGCGGCCATCTTTTCCCACCTCCCACATCTTGGCGGCCATCTTTTCCCACCTCCCACATCATGACACTCGCGGCCATCTTTTCCCACCTCCCACATGGCGGCCATCTTTTCCCACCTCCCACATGGCGGCCATCTTGTACCCACCTCCCACATGGCGGCCATCTTTTCCCACCTCCCACATCTTGGCGGCCATCTTTTCCCACCTCCCACATCATGACACTCGCGGCCATCTTTTCCCACCTCCCACATGGCGGCCATCTTTTCCCACCTCCCACATGGCGGCCATCTTTTCCCACCTCCCACATCTTGGCGGCCATCTTTTCCCACCTCCCACATGGCGGCCATCTTTTCCCACCTCCCACATGGCGGCCATCTTTTCCCACCTCCCACATGGCGGCCATCTTTTCCCACCTCCCACATGGCGGCCATCTTTCCCCACCTCCCACATGGCGGCCATCTTTTCCCACCTCCCACATGGCGGCCATCTTTTCCCACCTCCCACATCTTGGCGGCCATCTTTTCCCACCTCCCACACATCACACATGCGCACACCGCCCCAATACCGCCCCAAAACCTACACTTATGACGTCACACCAGGTTCTGCGCATGCGCAGTGGGGAGCATTCGACCGAATTTGTGTTATGTATACTACTGTCCTTGTAGCACTTGGCAATTCAGCTTTTCATTTTGTAAAATTGAAAGTAGGAAGATGGAAAGCCTTACATCGCTCCCGTATTCCAGCTTGCCATCTTGCAAAATTGAAAGTTGACAGCTGGAGTGAGTGAGTGAGTGAATAGAATTTAACGTCGCTTTCACCAATATTTCAGCTATATCACGACGAATCACCTAAGCACCACCCAGCCCAGTTGTGTTCCTGCTATTTCAAAGAAGAAAATCTTTGAAGCAGCATGGAACCATCCACCCTCCATCCACCCTATAAAACACTGAGGGCAGTGCACAAGACACAGACAGGACGCTTACATGGTGCAATAAAGACAAGTGATATTACAGTACTAGACATGCATTATCAAGTTTCTGTTGCTTTTCAGCAAAATGCATTGAAGCAACAGGAACCTGAACCCACCCGACAGCTGGAAAGCCTAATACCGCTCCTATATTCCTGCATTTAAACAAAATTTAGAACAATAATATAAAGCTCGACATCGCTTCCATATTTTGTATTTTCAAATATATTCATGTCATATAGGGATGAGAGAGCGATATATACCTCGTTAAAATTACCTCCATTTCTCCACGTCTGCGAGATAGGCACGTCTCATTGAAATTAATCATCTTCCCCACAAAACCCCTTTACCGTGCCAAACCTATATACAATTTCAAATGTCATTCATGCAAATGCAGATAATAGGAAAAACGGGAAAATTTTTAACAAAGTATATGCTATAAATTATTTTGGAAAGCTGGAATACGTGAGCGATGTACAGCGTTACAATTTCTACTTTCAATTTTGGATGGAATGTTGAATGAAAAGTGTTACCCAAATTCGCTGTGAATGTTTCTTTTTCAACAACAAATTACGAGGACGGCCTTACTTCGCTGGTCTATTTGTAATCTGTTTGACGCCGTTTATAGCAAGGTTCGCAGAATGATCTGCATCGGTTGCTTGGTTGGCTGCATTGTTCATTCGGACCGAAAGGCGAGCGACCATTTCGACTTATCGACGTAAGGGCAGCAGCAGATCTGGGAATCCTCATCGCGAATAGACGCTGATTGTTACTATATTTGGAAACAGTGACGTCATGTCCATGCCGAGTGACGTCAATGGGGGTAACCCCTCAAGTCCTCGGCGCTGTATATTCTCTCGACGTGACACGGAATTTCGTCCAAGATGATCCTATCGTGACACGTCTTTATGTATTTCTTTACAGTTATGGACAATTTATCATGTTTTAACACCAAGACCTCTCTCTATTCACAATTCAAGGCATTCATGCGCGGATCTGATACTCGCTATACAGTAACAGAACAGTAGAAACATAATAAATTCATAGCGATGCTATATACGGCAAATATCCTAGATCGATAGACTCGATCGATACACCGGAATTTCAACCTTGAATCTTATTTTTGGCAAGTGTTGTTCCTATTTGTCGACATCTTACGGGAAATATAAGAGGGAACGCAGATATTAGCTCGAAGTTGCGCTTATATCTGTTTAAACTATAGGAAAGATTACAAAATGAATTGCTCAGAATTCATTATTGATAATTGACCATGCATATGGCGGCCTGGGAGAACCAGCTATTAAAGCACCAAGGGAGATAACTCCTGCAACAGGCAGATCACATTTGCGTGAATACATGAGGGTATATTTAGTATATAACTTAACACATCATGGCATTATATATATCGCATATTAAATAATGGTCAGCATTTCTATAATATCTTATCTTAGCATCTTAGCTTTGATCTTCATAGTAGTCCTGTAGTTATCGGCTAAAGTGAATCAGCTGAAATATCCACCGCACAACTGGCGAATTATTACAGTGGTCATAATTATGTTGTAGACCAGGGTAAGCCTAGATACGTGTCACTTCGTCATTCAAGTCTTACATCGGTATGCGCGTGAATGCAGTGTGAAGTCTAAATAAAAATATATCTATACAATGGGAAATAATATACTATAGTAAAATATATATGAAACATTGCTTTTGTGAAACGGCTTCTAATGAAAAAATTCATTCATTCTGATGGGTTTTTTAATATATTGCACTGTTTGAACAGACGATGATTTAGTTTGTAGCCCTGACCAAATAGATATTCTATATTGATATTCTATAGGATATATTTTATTTTACTTAGTTCTGGACAGATTATTCAAGTTCAGTCGATGATTTCTAAAGACAAAATGGCGGCGGCGTCAAGTTGGCCCGAATGATTATCACAGGACTACGATGGAGCCCCTTCGATGCTGTCTCACAGCATAATTTAACTCCGTTCGAAAATCGTTTTATTGTAAACTAAATACGAACAAAGATGCAGAATTGTGGACTTTGATATCCGAATATTTTAGAATTGCGGATATTGATATAGAAATATTTTAGAACCGCGGATTCTTTTATTCAAATATATTAGAAAGAAGATTTTGGGGCGATATCACAGAAATCTATACATTATGAAGAATTTCTAGAATTGACGATTCGTCTAAACATGGTCAGAAGTTAACTAATACATACCGTTAAATCAACTATTGATTAACCGTCTCTAATAAAACTTAATAATTCTGCCTGTCTTGTTTAAAAAAAAATGATAGAATATTTTGTATGTGTCTTCCACAGATGACGACCATGGTAATGCAGTAGATTCTTTCCAAGTATGCTTTGTGATATAATGTTTATTTTCAGCTTTCTTAGAAGGATCATTTTCGTGGTTTGTTTGTCTCTGATCAAACGACTCCAATACACCGTGACGATATTCCATTGTGAATCTACTCACGCACGTGCGTAATGGCCACTAATTGTTTAATCGCGAGTTCCAAGTTTCTCCGCTAAGTGGCAGCTATCCTGAACTGACGAGGGACCAGCACGGCAATGACATTTAACTACAGTCTTCGCGGACTGAAACAAAAAGAGGCCTAATCCTGTATTTACTCTTTGGAAGGGAGACTTAAATGTTATTTGTTCAATTTAGACAATTGTAAAATATATATTTTTCTGTACAGAATAGACAGACAGGCAGCTCAAAAAACTGTAATAACGCTTGCGAAAAACAAATATCAAAATTATATAGGCAAACACAGAAGCATTTAAAAATCGGTTAAAAAGAAAGAGATACTCGAATAGATTAATTATGAAACCTGCTGGTGACATTCTTCGAAAGATGTTACAGACAAGATTTTTTAAGAGCTTATTAAAAATTCACTACTCCATCGATTACTATTAAAAACAGAAATGTGTAAACGAGGATGGCGTGGGACTCGGACTGCAAACTCTAAACTAACATTGAAATTTGAAACTCCGGAGATCTGCGTTCAACCCATGACGATCGACAAAAGACAGCGATTTATTGATGTGCTTTCGTTGACTAAACATGATCATAAGGTATCTTTACACAGAAACTATATTCCTCGGCCAGTTTCACTGTGTTCAAAGTCTGAAATCAGAAGGAACAAAAGAGCACTTGATATTTTCTCTCATCCTCATGTATTTTGTATTACAGATGCATGTATGCGAAACTCCATATTCCTCAACCAAGTTGAGTGAAAAATATTTAAGACCTGTTACAGTACACACCAGTGTGTATATCCAATTCTGTAGATATTAAGCAATGCTTAAAATTCGTCTGTATTATATAAGGCCTTAGGAGCGTTGGTAGTTCTCAATTTTCAGTTCTGTCAGCCATGCTGATCTAACTCGCCTTGTACAAGCGATTTTGATTGTGGAAAATAAGGGCTATTAATTAAATGGATAATTGTGATAATTATTTAATTAACATGGAGATTTATTTCCGACAGCGCTTGTATGAAATTGAAGACAAATGGTCCAGTGTACGTTGCTAAATACAAGGAACGGGATCTACTATACCTCAGATGTTAATTCCACGTGTCAAACTTCCCCGGTTCACTTGGAAAATGTTGACTGCTTCCGTCAGAAAGAAGACTTGCTTGTTTTCGATATATAATGAACCCTATGTATATCGACCTATGACACCTGATTATAGTGTCGGTTTTGGCAAGGTTCTGTTTTATCAAGTTTCAAAATACTTTGACTAAGTATTGGGACCATGGATAGAGTTTGGTCGATTTACCCAGGTATGGGTACTCACAGGTTTCAATGTGCTATTCGGGAGTTGTCACGACTGCCCGTTGCATCGCTGCCCCACATATGACCAACCACGTATCGGCTTTCATATTTTTGAACATACACGATGTATAATAATATAATAATCTATTTCAGCATGATTTTGTTTACGTACGACGATGGCGAAAATATATTTATCGGGTAAATATCAAACAATAATGCACTATATAAATAACACACTACTATACGTAAATGCACGAAAGAAGAACCGGACAAAAAAGAACTGTCTCACGGTATTTTTACAGAAGACCAATCTATCTTCAGTGAGAGCGTGTTTATATCTGCCTTCAATCAAACTAATTGTGACTATTTTTGCCAGCGTCTAAGACGCGTGTGTCATTACCAATCAATAACGCATCATACATATATTTATATATACACATCAATATATACTCTTAACGTCCACATTGGATTATTTTCTAGAACATAAAAAGCAAAAAAAAAAATCGAGTTTACATAAGAGAAACTCAAGTTGAATAAATTTCATTTGAAACATGCCGCTGTATTCTGAAATGTCTTTAACTTTTGATATTGGAAAAACTCAATTAGATTTCATGAACGTATTAACAAGGCTCTACATTCTCCGCGAAAACATCCGACAACTGTATCTATAGCGTCTGGATTTCTTTCCTCATTTTCTACAAAGACAGAAAAAATTCCTACGAGTGGAAAAATACGTTAAGAATCAACTTTGAATTAGGCCCATGTACGTTCTTGGTGAAGGTGGAAACGGGCTGGGACTGGTACGGAAATTGTTCTAGATTGTTCACCAATATACACATTGGCATGTAAACAGACGCAGCTGAAAAAAGGGGGAAACGGAGTTATATACCTACACATCAACTTAACATGAGCCTTACATGGCTCGAACTATAGAGATGAACACCGCCAGAGAATTTAAGTTTCGGTTGATTAAAAAAATGCTATGAAATTGTAATTATTAGTACGACAGACAGAAAAATGTCTAAGAAAATATAGTTCCCATGAGAGTTATCTAGCACCCATATATCACAGTATATAATTAGTCTCCTTAAGGTAGACTTCTGTCGGTAGTCTCCACCCCATGTCAAATGCTCTTCGGTGAAGCACACCCTGACGTCTGACTCAACCAACCCGACCGACATTCCTAACGAGTAGACTGAAATTAAAGGGAGTCGAGTAAACTTAGATTTACTAAGACATTACCTGTTCGTCAGAACTCAGCGACGTGGAGGAATTCTACCTCCAAATTTAGTAATCCACGGACCGCTTGACAACAATGGCGGCCAGGAACCGTTACTGCAATCAAATGCGGAGAGGGCTGATTGTTGATTTTTTTTTCTCCGCGCAGAGAACTTTTCGCCGAAAAATGTTAAACGTTTAAAATTCTCAGCATTTTATATGATCCTCTAAAGTCCGTTTGTTTTCAAAGCGAAATGAGACAAGTTTGAAAGAGTATATATATTACGACACTAGACACTATACCCAAACATTCTGGCGTTCAGAAGGCATAACTTAGACCTATATATTAGGTTCACCCAGCGGAAGTCTTGTCTTACTTTTTCTCCGACACTGACTAGAATATACAGAAATAAACATATCTGGTCATATGAATCAATACACAATATCGATTGTGACACGAATTAACGCTGATTAAAGCTATGAAAACTTAAATAGTTGGGTAAATATGCAAATGTGACGTCAACAATTTAATACGCTTAAACTCGTGACGTCGCCAGACGTAAACACAGTTAATAAATGGAAAACAAATGGCGTGGGTTTCCACTTTGATCGTTTATTTGTGGGGGATGAAGAAGTAGCATAGATTCATGTTTTGATCTTAATATAGAACACAATGATCTATTTATGATCGTCTCTATCATCGATCGTCCTCGCGCACTTATAACATAAACACGATGGTTACCATGGCAATCTTACACGTTATCAATATTGTTGTCATCTTCCCGCGTGCAGCCATTCAGATGCTGAGACTCCCACTCCACCACCCAACACACCCCGGGACCCTGTATGACTTTTAAAGTTCTCTCTAAAAAAACTTGAGTGAACTGTTCCACTCAAGTTTGAGTGAAATGTACCTGTTCACTCAAACTTGAGTTACTTTTCACTCAACTCGAGTTAGTTTTCACTCAACTCGAGTTACTTTTCACTCAACTCGAGTTACTTTTCACTCAACTTGAGTTAAAACCACTCAAGTTCACTCAACTTGAGTGGGATCAGTTTCCACTCTTATGCTTTAGTGAATGTCACTCAAGTTGAGTGGATTTAACTCAAGTTGAGTGATAAATAATTCAAGTTGAGTGACAATTGAGTGATTGAGTGGGATCAATTTCCACTCTTACTTGATTGAAATTTCACTCAACTTTTTTTAGAGAGTTCAAACATTCTGATATTTCCAAAGATCTGTGAAGTAACGTCACTTTTATCGTTTGAGAATTCTGTCAAAGAAATCAAAGATTAATTAATGAGCTATGTGTAAATTTATTACTCAGTGGCCCAATCCTCAACATAATTCCTGTTGACACCTGTTTCCGAACTTATCGACGCAATCTTCGGTGACAGTCGGATTCGGTCTCGTATAGTAAGTACACGTTGCTTACCGCTCACTTCAGACTATACGTTTCCATTTAAAATTAATTTGTCCTTTTTCTGTTCAAGAGCACAGTTGTGCTGTATGATACAATGAATGAGGCAGAGCGCGAACCTTGACAAATGAGACCAAAGAATAGTCTGGGACAATATGCGACAGGTTCCTACCATATCACTGTACATATACGGACTCTAAATTGAATACCCAACAAATCTGCCACACGTCGCCCATTGTCGCCAGTTTGCAACAAAATCAATTTAAGCGCGAACAGAAAAGAGTGCAAGGCAATGAACAGGCTAAATTGTGTTCCTCGGACACATTACAAAAACTTTCATCCTACGCAAAGAATAAAATCACTCCCTTAACTTGATCGTGTTCCCGATAGTAATATCCAACAAGTGTCAGCTGTTTGATTGTATGCGTTTGGAGTCAAAGAATATATACGTGTGCGATCTGAAGTCATTGTTCTTTTATCACTTATACATCTGTACCCACAACCGTTACAGTTTAGCAACTAAACACCCTGATATTATAAAAAGATTTTCTTTCATTCCCAAATGACTAAAATTCGTGCATAATGTTTTTTTTTTGTGATATCCAGTTTTGTAAATGCCAAATATTAAACCAAATAATTTGAATTCTTGAATACTAAAATTTGAAAAAAGAAACACAAGAAAAGCTATATTAGGCTTATCTTCATGTTTTGAATAATTGCAAATTAAAATTTGCAAAAAGAAATACAAAAACGCTATATAATATAGGCTTACCTGTTTTTCGAGTCCGATTATTGACAAAGTAACAGATCGACGAAGCTAAAACATATTCCCCTCTCCAACAAGTGGTTCTAGACGGTTTTGCTGTTGACCTGTCCTAGTTCATTGGTTTTGACAAACTATATACGGTCTATCAAATATCCTTCATAAAAGTAGCGGCCTTACACACAATGGTCGTCATTTGAAGTGCCGATGGCCAGTATACGAGTTGATGAATGGAAGAGAATGTTGTCAATTTTATAATTGAGCCAGCAGCTGTACTCACCGCTCATTACTTTAATTAATACTCGGATATCCGGCCAAAATTTCACTAATTTCCCTTGATTTGTTTTTCCAAATATTATTTCAACCAATCGAGCAACAGCTCCATCGTTTGTCCTCGTCAGCTATACTAATATCACGTTTAACCAATCAGCGATCGCCTTGACGCGGCACGTGATTGAAAACAATTTCCTTTCAAAAAGTCTAATATTTTATACACCGTCCAACACTAACAACTGCATAGAAAAACTAATAAATTTATGACATGGGTATAACAGATGTATACTTCAACAAACTGCAAGTGAACGATGCTATTGAGACTCTATAATCTTCAATTAGAAGTTTTATGATATGCTATTAAAAATTTTTTAAATATAAATGTAAATAGTCAAATATTTACAAACAAATAACAAAATACAAGATTTTTTTTTGTATTGCTATCCCACAAAACCTGGCGCAATAAAAATATATACCCATCCAATCTTTTGTTTTTCCTCTTTTGTTTTTCCTATCCTTATACTAAATAAAAGTAACCTCACATTATCCAATTCACTCACATATTACCGGGTCGCCATATAATATATCCAACAAGCCAACTTCCTCACATATTATTGCGCCACCAAATAATATATTTGAAGAACGTATAACATCTACATCTATGTAAGAATATATGTATATATGTCTCCAATAGAAGACCGGATATGGCCACTTCTTTGTTGTGTCGCTCTATTAATTTGCCGTTTCTTTGCATAAAATATCAAGTTTTTATCAAAACAATGGCCGCAGGCAGTTTGTACGAGCCCTTGTTTGTGTAGGTAATGATATCTCCTGGGAGAGTTCGGCGAAAAACGGAGGAAAAACTTGGAATGTATCTATATACGATCACGAGCTATATAGATGTCTAACCCAACAGATTCAATTTCTCTTCTCACTCAATTACACATCTACCAGCACCATCGAATACTGATAGGTTTACATACATACGGTACTATTTGTACCAGTTCCCACGTTCTACACACACACTGGCGCTCAATTAAAGATATGACTAAAATATCTTTGTAGAAAATATATTAAATTAAAGCTGAAAACCTGGCTTGAAATTAAAAGTTTAAAAAGAAATGGCTTAAGGTAGATGATAATGGGATGGAGTAAACCTGGCTCATGTGACCGAAAGTTGCGAAAGTGAGATGGCTTCAAAATACCAACGGCAGTGAAAGATTCAAAGATAATTGTAGAGCGCAAGGTCAAACAATATGCTTAAAATTGAAAGTTCACAAAAGGCTTTGTATAAAATGGATGAATGTGATTTAAGCTGAAGTTAAGCTTCAATTTGACAAAGTGGTCTAGTCGAGAGAGGGGGATTGGTCCCGTAGTGGGATTCAGAGAATGACATAAAGATAAAAGATGAGAAAGTGACTAAAAAATAACTTGAGAAAGACACAAGACTGTTGCACAAATGAAAGTTGAAAAAGTCCCTTGAAATTAAAAATTAAAGAAAGGGGCATGAATGTTGATGTTGAAAGAAAGTCATACAAATGAAAGTTGAGCAAGCGAGTAAAAATAAAAAGTCAAGAAAGGACGATGGATTTTGAAAGAATGGTACAAAGTTCAGGGTCTGCAAGTGGATGTTGAGAGAATGGCATTGACATTAAATTTGAGAAATTTGCTTGAAAGTTAAAGTTAAGAGAAAAAAGTAATTCCGATCTCTGTTCCAACATATTGTCCATATCACAACGAAGAAGACGCGAGATCGCAGAGAGAGTCAGGATTATCGGAACGCCATCAGTTCTCAGGTTCTGTCTGTCCATGCCCACGGCGTACCTCAAACAACAGGAAAACTATCAAACCAGGAAATGTGCAAATAAGCTGAGAAAAAAACTGTATAAAGTCTAGGCCAAACACGACCCGCCACAGGGGCTCGACTGGATCCTGCTTCTAATTTACTCGAATACCCTGTAGATATCGAAATATACGGTAGGTTTAGACTTGTTTTCCTTGGAAGGGCTTTCTGAGTTTGACAGGCTCGCGCCCGGACGATCTTATCTGGAAGATGATACACTAATCAAATGGAAGAACTATCCTAGCCCATCTAGTGATCCCCATCACACCACATACATCTATGTACACACGGTGCTCCTCCGATACAACCATCACACACGTATCGCCGTCCATGGATAAACACAAGCTAGCCATTTACAAAGTGATACTGATAAAGTCGGCCTCCGAGCTCCCTATTGTGTTATAGACTTGTCTAAGATACGTACAGATAACGCAGAAGTAAGTTAGTAAAACACATCATCTTCCAGCTCTGCGGATGGCAGGCTGCTACCAAGAACCCTACCACCCCCCTCCCCACTCCTCCCAAACTTAGCTGCATTTAACACAACACGGAATATTCCGGATTATAATTATATTTCCTATCGACACGAAGAATTCACTCGGAGCCATACAATGTACGAGTAGGTAGAGGACAAGAGATGACATCTGTCTCATGAGGTATGGTCGAGTCCTCTGAGATAGAGACGGCGACCCAATAACTAAATCTGACACTTGCCGATGGGGTTGTTAAACAGTACTATAAACTGAGAGTTAACAAGACACCATAATTTTCAGTGGGCACAACTGATAATGTCAGAATTCTTCTATAACCTGTCGCTTTGTCACCTGATATAGTTTTGTGCCATGCTCACATCATCATAGTGTTACATTGATACACGCTGACTGGTGCGGGCTTCTAACTTCGCTGTATTTAGCTCGCCTAGCACTTTCTCTGACAACCGAAATTAATTCTAAACTTATTGTGACTGTTCATGTCCATACCATGGAAATATTTTATTCAGTGTAGGCCTAAACACTATCGATATAGCGCGGTATTCACACTATTCCCTTATAGCGGTCGCACGGTACTGTCCTGCGGACATGGAGACATCTGGGTCAAGCATCATCTACTTGATCCCGTCACCAACCAGGTTTTGTCATCAAGGCGAAATTAACTAAAACTGGAGCACGAAATTCAACAAATAATACGTGACTAATCTATTGTCAAAAACAAAGGTGTCTACTCAAAATCGGGCACTAAGTACTCCTCCACTTAACTGAACTCCGGTTTTGAAACATGCCTCTGTCATTCAATTTTTTTAACAAAGAATTATGCAGTTGATGTCGACGTCGTACGATCTTATTAGAATGGTTCTATTCCAAAATCTTTCCTGGCCATCGAGTTGTGGTACTGTCCGCCGACCGTCAATTCCACCATGATATGAGAATATTGAAAAAATAAAATCCACAATCGAAAAACTTCAATTTGTGGATTATTTAAATTATAGAAATATCAAAGTATTTCGCAATCAATTCAAGTTCGTAATATATACATATAAGAGATAGTATCATTGCAATAAGCATCATTGTTCGAGCCGTGTATTTGGAGTATTGTATACCTCATGGATGGTACCCGAGAAGGTATAGCCATATCACGTCATTTACAGCAAGGCGGTACCAGTCTAATTATGAATGACCCTTCTCTTATACATCTCTTCAGGAACATACAGTGAAACCTGTCTATACTGACCATGCATGGGACCTGGTTATAGTGTCGGTTTTGACAGGGTTCTGGTTTATAAAGGTTCAAAAACTTTGATATATATATGAATTAGTATTGGGACCATGGATATACTGTTGGTATTTGGGATTTGGTCGGTTTACCCAGGTGTCGGTTTTCACAGGTTTCGCTGTTGCAAATTCAGGAACGAATATCAAAGCTATATATGAGCTTTCAGATATAAGCCGGTCTCTTTTTCCTAACGGACATTCCTTCCTTTTATACCGGTCTGTAATTGTGTACAGCATGCTTTGTATATACGCGTATGCTAGAACATACTTTCTGCAGCTGGTTGTTCAACAATACAGGATAGTTGTGTGAACAGTAAACAGACGTCAGCGTATTATCTATCAATCCAGAAGGAAAGTTTGTTGTTTGGATCGCTTAAATATAAGACACGACTATACCGCATTCATTGAATCAGTCCGTCCATTCCTCGTCTCTCCGTGTTTATAGCTTCTATATTTATTCCAGCTTTTCGGATCTTTTTGCAAAGATATATTTTCAAAGACGAGGAATTCCCAGAGGAAAAGTGTTAGTTATTTCTGTGTCTTATTACAACGGCTAGAATACTCTCTCGTGTTTATGCCAAAATACATTGAGGACAGATTGGACAGCTATTTGTTAACATGTGTGGGAATTCACACACAAAAAATGATATCTACATATCGCCATTTTATGTTGCTGTAGGTGTCGTGTCGCCCTCTATAAGAAATTACACATTTATAAGCTGTTTCCTGGATATGCATGGTTAGACGTTATACGGGCAACGTATAATATAAATCAAACGAATTAATATGCATGGATAAAAACTTCTTTGTTCATTAGCTGGTGACGTTCCGCTGTAGTTACTAACAGAGTTTTCAATCCAAAATGGTTTTCAAAACAAAAACCAACCATTTTGGTTTGGAAACGATGTTGGTAACTACAGCGGAACGTCACAAAGACGTTGCTACCCATAAAAATTCGTTTGGTTCACGCATACTAGTTTCCAACTTCTAAATGCCTCTCAAAGAACGTATAATATACAGATTGTCGATCAATGACAGGCTTTATGATCTTGATCATCGGTATTAATTAATTGCGAGTCACATCGACCCTAACGCATTCAGTGTGAGGCTTGCACAATAGGACCACAAGATAAACCGGAAGTGCTAGTTCTATCATTTGATTGGCTGACAAACAGGAAGTAGCAATAGCATAATCTGATTGGATATTGCTATTTTACAAGTTACATGTATAATGTGCCTCCATAAATGGGCGAATTTCACAATACCTAGTGTCCAATCAAATTCTCTGATTGCCACTTCCGGTTTGTCGATTTTGGCCCAGTTAACCAATCTGAGAGATTACAGAACTAGCACTTCCGGTTTATCTTTCGCTGATATTGTGCAAGCCTCTCATTGAAAACGGTACGGCCAATGTGACAATGGAACGCTCCATAACTTGTAGAAGTTACGGTCCATAATTTAATTATATTCTTGCATCGTTTCGTTATACAATGTACATGTCCATAACTTGTGTACGTGACGAGCAATATAACAATATCCATTAATCGTTTCTCTATAAGTCACGGGCAAGAAAACTATATATTCTTTCACTGTTTCGTTAAACTATGTATGCGTTTATAACATTTTCCATGCATCGTTTCGTTACACAATGTAAATGTCCATAACTTGTATACGTTACGGGCAATATAACTCATGCATCGTTTCTTTACAGACAATGGAACTGTCCAACGTGTATACGTTACGGCTAGTATAACTATATCCTTTCATCGTTTCGTTACAGACAATGGAACTGTCCATAACTTGTATAGGTTACGGGAAATATAACTATATCCTTGCATCGTTTCGTTATATAATTTAACTGTCCATAATTTGTATACGTTACGGCTAATATAACTACATCCCTTCATCGTTTCGTCACAGACAATGGAAATGTCCCTAACTTGTATTAGGTTACGGGAAATATAACTATATCCTTTCATCGTTTCGTTATACAATTTAACTGTCCATAACTTGTATAGGTTACGGCTAATATAACTATATCCCTTCACCGTTTCGTTACAGACAATGGAACGTCCATAACTGGTATAGGTTACGGGAAATATATATATCCTTGCATCGTTTCGTTATATAATTTAACTGTCCATAACTTGTATACGTTACTGGCAATATGACTAAACATCCAAGGATACAGATAGCTCACTGTGCATAGCCTAACTTGCATACATTACCTTCAAAGAGATGACTGTCCATAAATTGAAACCGTAACACAATTCTACACTCGTAATAGAGCATAGACCTCCACGTACGCAGACGTTGTAATGTACATGCTGTATTTCTTACAGCTAATGATAATCAGGTCTTCGTGAAACTGTTTGTACACTGTAACATTATGCAGACGTGTCACGTGATGTTCAAGCAATGAAAGAACAATCCGATTTCATTAATTCGATTAAATCATCTAACTCTGCTTGTTGTTTTGCAAAAATGAACGATAAATGAAAAATCAAGAGAATAACTAATTATGGCCAATAAAAAACAATTTTATAGCATGAGCTTGTCAAGTTACACCAGATAAGTTGCCTAACATTGGAGCTCACTCGTTGAACAGAAAAGGAGACATTTTGCCTCTTAAAACTTTTCACAATTATTCATAAAACGAAATACTTATCCTGCACGAGTTATGCACAATATAAAGACAACTATCATTAAATTATTTTCTTCTATATTGCATTAAAGTAATTAAATTAGACAGTTTAAATAATTTATATTATTAGTGAATCTATTAGGGTATAGAGCTGAAGTAGGGTTCCATATATGGCAATGTTTTTTACAAGTATCAGCAAGGCCAGAACCGGGGAAATAATCGTCCATAGGGGTCTTCTAACTCGTGCCAGATTCTAAAAATCACTTATAAAAATCTGCTGTACGGCCTGAGTTTTGTGCTTTTTTGATATCTGTATTATTTTTCTATTTTAAAGTAGTATGCCAAAAACCTGCATAGCATTCTCGTGCATTCAGAAAACACTGAATGAACGGTAAAACCCTTAGCACTAAAGCACTTGTAGCGGGAATAGTATTAGTTAAAGACAGACGTCAGTTAGAGAGATAGTCATGAAGCCTCTTGTGTTTTAATTCCGTCTTTTCCATCAACACCTCCAGGTAGAGCATAAGGAGTTACAGCGTTGTTTAGGATATATCTACACCAACTTGCCGACTGTTTGCCCCCAGGCGATGAGACTAATCGTTTAACACTTGTGTTTGACTACAGGAAGTCTCCCAAACACGTCAAGGAGTGTAAGGGGTTTGTAAAGAAATAGTCTTAGACTCTGAAGCATCAGAAACGATACGGTCATGTCGGGTCACCACAAGACAATATGCCAGGAACGCAAATCTCTCTTTTTTTAAGGCTGTGTGAGAAACTTAACAATTATATAAGACGCTTGAAAAGATTTTTTTTTATAGACAAGAAATTCCCTTCTGCATAATTAAAACTTTGATTTGGTAAAGTTAAGGACTGCAGGGGTATGCTATAACGAATTATCGAGCTAGAAATGAAACACAAGCCTTGAGCACCAAGACAACACCGTGACACAATTAGCTTTAAGTATGGATATAAAAAGTTCAACACAGACCTGGAAATTTAACTTGGAAAACTGGGTGAAATATCTAAGCATATTTAATTTTGGAACCTTTTGACACCAGTGTGCAGGGGGAAGGGAAAGCACAAAGCACATATTTGTTGAAGACGTGACCGTTTATAGTTTTACTGAGCAAGGTAATCCCCAGTTACAGTCGGCCACAAGCACCCACAAATCGTAACGGTTCGACCGTACACCGGCTATGTTCCACTGTACTAACCCCACAACACTATATTATTGTGATTTTTCCAGACGATTTTTTTTAGTGTGTATCAGTCGTAAGGAATAAAGGAATCTGGTACTATCCAAATTTGTAGTTAACTCTGTATAATGGCAATAGACAAGAGTACCACAACTTCAGACGTTGGGATGAGCTTTCAATCATCAATTCACTGTGGACATGTTCATATATCTATACAGTCTACTGTACCTGAATAAGGTATACGTACTATTGCAAATACATAATCAACTTAAATTAGCTGAAAAGTGATTCTTGTCAAAATTATACACATATCGTCCCACCGTTTCCCTATATCGTTTGAATAATAGATGCTATGGTTGGACAGAGATGAGATGCTCTAACACGTAACCGGATAGACTGAATGACAACTACGAAAATATACGTTAATAAATAAAATAATAAAATAAAATCTGCAAAACAAAAATCGTATTCGCCGAATATGTTCAAGCCTATAATTGCAAATATGGATGAATTAGATGTCGTGTAGCGACCGGCAAATGACCTGGTTGTGTGTAGAGGTAAGTACAGTATATAGACACGTGGTGATGGGTTGTACAAGGGATCAGGCCGGTGTTTAACCATGTCGTCACCTTTTCTCTGGTCCAGGAAACATTGGTCATATCGGGGTACCAGGGGGCAACAACAACAGATCAAACACGTCTGTTCAGCCCGGTCAAGAGTAACAACCTGCCCGGGTAACCGCAAAGCCTTCAGGACAACTATCCCGAGCCGGCCACAGTTAGCGCCGAAACAGGCAGCGAAGACAAATACTTGAGCCGGTTGCTTGAGTCACAACGTAACATAGGCGAAATGAAGGTGACAATAGAGGTGGCCTGGGGGTGGTGTGTGTTGGGGTGGGGGAGGGGGTATAGCGATACGGTACCACTACCCTGGTGAGAAGGACCGCAGAACCACACCATGTTATGTATCTAATGTAATTTTATATGAAAGAAATATACATTAACCAATACTATATCATCCTTGTACAGTTCAAGACACATATAAAATAAGTTGTTTTTTTAAATATCAACCATAACGCATCGTCTCAAAGAACACAAGGATAAATAACTACCACAGTGCATCATCGAGCTGGTCTACTGCTCCGTTGCGTATCGAAGTGGAATTCAATAATATTCAGTTTTCAATCCAGTCGTCTCTGTACAGCTGAAATGTTGCTGAACGCGACGTTAAACCTTAATTCTCTCTCCCGTGACAATTCACGTTAGACTCCGATACCCGGTAACGTGAAAGACATGTTGCAAAACATTATAATCTTGACTGGTAATATTTCTATGGAACTGGGTCAGGGTGGGGGAGTCAGACAGTCAATGTTAGACAGTGTGGGGGAGGGGGAGTAAGAAGGGGGAGGGAATCAGCGACGAGGCATGACCGCAACTGACAGTTACAGCGTAAACATAAACAAAGCCAGCAACACGTGGAGTGATGTACCGGTCGTATGCAATACTTCATCCAACGGAATCCCTTTTATCCATGAACACTGGTAACGATGTGCATTTACCTTAGTACTCATGCCAATCAAAGTTAATTAACTTAATATATAGGCCTACAGGTAAACAATTAAACCTACGTGGTAAATAAACAACAGCGTAAACATCAACAGAGAAATTAATCATGTAGCATAGGCCTAGAAATCGTATAATAATCATACGTAAGAAAGTTTGCTATACCTGAGGAACTTTCAACGGGGTCAGCTTTTTGGAGAGATCCGTCTGAAAATTGCTGAACAGGGTCGGTACAATCCTTGTGTGGATCCAGCGTGCTTTAACGTCCGTGCATTAAAACACAGGAGCAGTCGTCGAGCGGGCACTGGTACTGACAGACCGCGCGTACACCCAACCACAGACCTCGCCAAAATGGACCATCGTAAAGTATATATTTCACTATGATCGTAACTCAGGTCTTGGAGAACACGGGTGACGTCACGCCGCATCACAGCCGACGTCACTACATTTCAATGCACATTCCGGGTAATTTGTCCCCGTGTAACGGCAGTACTGATTGGCCGTTGTTTAATTTGCTCCATGGTTGGTTAATATATCCAGTCGTCAGTGGGAGCCCGTCTCAGTTGGGTAACGTCACTATTACCACTGACGCATTGATAGAGATTTCTGTTCTAAGAATAGACCGGCTGTGAACAGTGCTTCCCCTATTGCTCACAGCGCAGGACCAATACATATGCTATTCGATCAAATGTTATCTGAACTCGCTCTATTGTCGTTCGATCCTCCGATATTTTGCGTCGAGCTCATCTCAATTTCGTAATGTGGCCGGCTAAATTTAGCTCCAGCATACTATTAGCGCTTACTATAGACACAGCGAAAAGGGAAAATAGATCCAAATTGACAACAGTAATAGAAATCAGGCTAAATTTATCCCGACAGTATGCCATTTATAGAGAGGTAAGGTCAATTATATGTTGAGATTGTCCGTTTTGATTGTTGAACAGTCGATTGCATTTGTTCCAGGAGTCGGATTTTTCGAATCACTATACCAGTATCAAAAAGCTATCTGCATTTTACCTGTATAATTTTTAGTTTTGGCAGACACATTTCCTTTTGTCGTACACCCTTTTTTTAATTTTTACGCATTCAATTTTAAGCACCGCCAATAAATTTACCTTAAATTTACCTTCAACTTAAGGTCATTATTATAAGCATATTATATGCTGGTCTAGACCATTTTTGACTTTTCTACCTTAACATATTGGTGCGCATGCTATATTATCAATTAAACTGAAATTTTGTGGATTTATATACCGAATAAAGGAAAGTGTTTTTGCACATTTGCTGTAATATCCTGGAACATCGAAATTCATTGCCTTGCTATTCATTTAGAACGGTAGGGAAACTACTACTATATTGTTACATGCACTGTTAAAGGCGAAATATATATGTTTGAATGCATTACATTTTTGCAATCAAAGCATGCAAGGTAAAATAAAAATAAATGATGAAAATGTCAGTGAACACCAGTGACCAATTGTCACATTTTACAATGATTAAAATGTACCACCTCAGTTGTATATAACGGATAATCGTACAATTTTATGATGGCCACTAATATATGCAGAGGCGCTCGGAACAATTTGCAATTGTTGTTTGGCGTGAGCGGCAGAAGAAACCATACGGAAAACAATGTTGGACGTGCGTTAGCATTTAGAGGGGTATTTTAGTCTTTAGTGTCGGCGCAAGGTGCGCGGTTAAGGGATGAATTTAATAAAGGCTTCCAATTACAAGAGAAAGGGACGGACATGAAACCATCTGGTGCGAGTGATATACCAGCCGAACAGAGAAATTCAAAATGGACTCCTGCTATCGATTTGAGGTGGGAAACCTGCAGGCTGCAAAGCAAAGCCGCCTGGATATATCCAACACACAAGGCAGATTGATTTCGTTTGCGTTTTGCCAGGCCCCTATTACTTGGTATTCTACTACGGGAATAACATCCCAGTAAAATGCCACATTAAGGTCACGCGCATAATTCATCTCTAATCACCATCACACAAGAACGTGAATAAATGTGTGTTTATCGAGTTGTAATATATATGAAATCCCCGAATAAATTCCTCAATAGTCTGGCCTGCAAATATTATTCAAATTAACTAAAACTTAACCTTCCAAATGTCTAGCTTCACAATTCGTTGCATAATAACAAAACGGTAAATTGTGATGTATTTCCCTGGGAGCATATTAAATATAAAATCCCCCCCTCCCCCTCTCCCCCGCATGGAACTGTATATATACGTGCAACTGTGAAATCTAAATTTTCTGTTCAGGCGTCTCCGTGTTCCTATTTAAATAATCAATATTCTATTTTACAATGTTCGTGTTGATATAAGATGTAACCTTCGATATGGCCGTTGTTAAGAGAATGAATGTTCCAAGAGTCCATGTCATTTTTCATATGTTTCACTGTGATTCTCTTTAGGAATATATGCAAATCAGGAATAAATGGCTAAGCTGGGTTAAAAGATAGCACCCGGACTTTTATTCCTGCCGGACAATCTTTCTCTGTACATCTTTGTGACGAGAAAGAATGTCGCGGGACAATTGTCCGTTTTCATCTGCGTCCCTCCAGAAAAGTATGTCTCGTCTAAGTTGCAATCAGGAAAATATGTCTCATCTAAGTTGCAATCAGAAAAACAAATGTCTTATCTATGTTGAACGATGGCAGTCGGACATTCTTCCCTTTTACACCGGTGGGGAATTACTCTGATTTTACTTTAGTGATATAAATTCGTGTCCATGACCTCCCAATTCTTGGTAATACAAAAAATAAATAAGTATAAATAACAGAAAATATCTTCATTAATGGAATCTACTGTTTTGTTTTTTTTTGAAAACATTTTACAATGAAATTAACGCCATCTATACCGGCATATAAGAATGGGAAAGGGTATCCTTTCTGTGTGATGGCGATAAAGCTGATATTTTTTCAATTCCAAAAATCTACAAAGTCAATCTTTTCTTTAAGTTTACCTTCTGAATTATCAACCTTGGAAGAAATGTGATGGTCAATTACATAAAAAAAAAATGGATTCATGATTTATCAAAATTAGCTCCGTGGCCCATTTTGGTGTCATGCTAGGATACATGTACGGACTCGTTTATAGGAAGGATTTTCTCTGGTAGAAAAGATTCTAATGTTGCAATTTCGTAATGTTGCTAAGCTCAGAATATCACCTTTAAAACTACGTATACACGATTTTGGGCATATCTACTACTCATAATTTCCTGTGCATGGCGATGCTGATAGCAGTTTAAAACTGTAAATCTCCCGGTACTGATGGAGTCCATGCGCATTAACCTTATCACATACACATACAAACCCTAACCTTCCACAAATATTGCCTTCCAGTGTTTAAAACTTGATGCAAATGAAATCACGAAGAAATGCGGCAGTTTGAGGGATATGCTAATATATTCCTTGCTATTTCTTAACAATTAATTTAGGGCGTATATTCTGGCATTTGCACCCGACTGAATAGTCCATAATTGTTTCAAGGAAACTGGAACATGTGAAGGACTTTCCATAATAAAATTCTTCGTGAAATTGTTTAATATTTGTTTGCACTCTGGACGATTCGAAACAAAATGGAGGAATTTGTCATTTCAATTTAATGGACCTAACCATGGGTCTGTCATATCATCTGTCCTTGCGCTAACGCATATGTATCTAGGGTATTGTATATCGCGTATAGTGCGACAGCTTTCTCTTCGCTTACTACCAGGAGTAGATCTCTATATTCTGATATAAAAGCCCAGTGAAGAGACTATAGTATTTCATAACCACAAACGAGATGGAATAGATGAGTTATGAAACTCCAACGCACTATATTGGATTAGAGTTCAGAGATAAGCATCATCTAAAATATTTGCTTATATAATGCACGAGATATGAGCTGACACGACTGGGAGTTCACCATATGTAGAATCCCCATCTTCGCATATCCAAGCCGAACACTACACGTGTTGCCTTGGCTAAACATTATCTGATCAGAATACGGGTTGGTGATGTCATAGATTTATAAATATTCCGTGGTTCATATTAGGAGGAATGCAATGTATGACCTCTTTAAAATTCAAATTTGATTGGCTATTTAAAAGAAATTAACGTCAATACAACCACCACTTGGAAGTCACACCGGCAGACATCAAAGAAAATCCTCGCTGCACGGTGTTGGCAAGCTCCTATCTTGATTGGCTATATGCCATCACGTGCGTTTCCCGGTTTGGACAATTTACTCTATTCATTAGGTCAAGGTAAATGAGGGAACGCTAGTGTAGTATTTAACTTGAAATGTGAAGATGAGAATCCCAGACAAGGACCATGACTTCTGTATCTTCACAAGAGAAGCGCACTACACTGCATGTAACTATGTGCATCGGTCAAAGTGAATAATCGCTGAAAACATATATCCTTCAAACACCACCGATCATCCAAAATATATCCATCAAACACCACCGATCATCCAACATATATCCATCAAACACCACCGATCATTCAATATGTATCTATCAAACACCACCGATCATCCAACATATATCCATCAAACACCATCCATCCCTCAACATTTATCCATCAAACACCACCGATCAACTAACATATATCCATCAAACACCACCCATCATCTAACATATATCCATCAAACACCACCGATCATCTAACATATATCCATCAAACACCACCGACCATCCAACATATATCCATCAAACATCACCAATCATCCAACATATATCCATCAAACATCACAGACCATCCAACATATATCCATCAAACATCATCGATCCTGCAACATATATCCATCAAACACCACCGATAATCCAACATATATCCATCAAACATCATCGATCCTTCAACATATATCCATCAAACACCACCGATCATCCAACATATATCCATCAAACACCATCCATCCCTCAACATTTATCCATCAAACACCACCGATCATCTAACATATATCCATCAAACACCACCGATCATCTAACATATATCCATCAAACACCACCGATCATCTAACATATATCCATCAAACACCACCGACCATCCAACATATATCCATCAAACATCACCAATCATCCAACATATATCCATCAAACATCACAGACCATCCAACATATATCCATCAAACATCATCGATCCTGCAACATATATCCATCAAACACCACTTATCATCCAACATATATCCATCAAACATCATCGATCCTTCAACATATATCCATCAAACACCACCGATCATCTAACATATATCCATCAAACACCACCGATCATCCAACATTTATCCATCAAACACCACCTATTGTCCGTTGTACGATCGGATTATTCGATGGCTGTAGTGACTACCGGTACCGATATGTTCCCATTGAATTATTAAATAATTTCAGATGAATTTGTTGCCAATAAACTATGACCTAATTTTAGATAATTATATTCCCAATGGACTATGAACTACTTTCAGATAAACACATACCCAATACACCATATGACCTGATGTAAAATAAATATATTTCCAGAGAAGTAATGTATAGGTCCAGAGTGTCCCATTGAAAATCTCTACATTGGTTATTTTTGCGTCCTTACAGAATAATATAAACTGTCCGCCTGTAATCAAATTTTCCATATACCATAAACGGCCTCGCAAGTAAGTAAGCTATTAATTAAGCAATCAGGTTACTTCACATAATAACGTAGATCACGATGGAATGAAGTCAATTTCGGTAGTTCAATATTTCGACCTTTATTTGGTATTTTTCAAGAACATAGCCAGAGAAGTGACGTAAAACAGCGTCGACTGACGTTTGAAATTGAATTTCGTTTGTTTTTGGCTTTTCGTATACATTTTAGGTGCACTTTTTAATATATCTATAGTATGACCCCTTGAAACAAAATAATATATCGATAGATAATATCACGGTAGATTTGGTGAATTAGATTCGTTTTGGTTCAAGGTGTCATATTTTAGATGAATTAAAAAATGTATGAATTAAAAAATGTAAAATAAAAAATTGAAAATTAAAAATCCATGCTGAAATGTTTACGTAAAAGCCAAAAAAAAAAAAAAAAAAAAAAAACCCCCAGCAGATAGCCCAATTTCATTCGATGCTGTTTTACGTCACTTTTGACTCCGACCATTAACAATAACAATAACAATCTTTTGGGTAAATCTTCTTGTGCAGAATTAAACAAAATTAATTTCTGGTTTTACTAACGTAACGCACAAGTATGGTGTTCTATTAGCGCAGGTCTCCGGCTCATGGCGAGTTTCTAAAAAGACGCCACGTGACGCAAGCTTGGCCCAAACAGAACACCATACCTTAGAGAGTTTCTCATATGTTACCGTGTAAACTACCACGTTTGGATCTAACAGTGAAAGTGGCATTTTAAACGGCATTGGAATATAGTTGATCACATCACCCTTATCTGAGATATAGAATGCAGATTCATATTCTGTAGCCAAACTCTTATAAACTGAAAGATGCTGTTTCGGTACCGGTAGCATTGTCTGGGAAAACTATACCGAAAGATACCGTTTCGGTACCGGTAGCATTGTCTGGGATAACTATACTGAAAGATGCTGTTTCGGCACCGGAAGTATTGTCAGGGATAACTATACCAAAAATGCTGTTTCGGTACCGGTAGCATTGTCTGGGATAATTATACCGAAAGATGCTGTTTTGAAACCGGTAGCATTGTCTGGGATAACTATACCGTCTGATGACACTCTAACATGAGGAAGTAAAGCGAGACATTGGCAAACGCTACCGAAGCAACCCCTCTCTAGAAGAGCGAGAAATAAACTGCTTAAATCATGCAATAATAATTAATTATGAATTAATTAATATAAATGTTACGTTTCCTGGATACAAACGGTAAACATATGCAGTGCTCCAAATAGAGCGATTCCTGGATATAGCAACTATAGCGACCGATGTTTTCGTTCAAATTCAACCAATTCCACATAGGAGAGAGAGTCTGCATACATGCACTCCAATTTAGTGTTTGCAGACTTCTGAAATATTAGTAAATATCGCCACCAACAGTTCATTAATGACATTGTATCACATTGTATCAGATTGTTAAGGGAACAATAATTTTTCGAGAAAGCACGAGAAAGAAAACAAAAAAGGGGAAAAATTAAACCAATAAACCCAATTGAAGTGCTTACCTGATATGTCGCTTGGGTAAATTCCATAAACAATTAATCACGATGAACTTAACATATACCGTAACTCCTCATTAAGGCAACAGGTAAAACATGAACACAGGTAAATGATGTGAACATATCATAAGAACGATAACTGCAAAGTAAGACCAAATACTCCCAAGTGAGAAGTTCGTACAGAAAACAGGAAAGCACTCTCTAAAATGACTATCAGACGTATTCCAAGACATTTATAACCCAAACTGGAGGTTTATTTATGGGTGAATTAAACCTCGTCTGTTACAACCGCTTATACGCTAGCATCATCGGCTTTATTGCGTTAAATATAGCTTGCCCATATAAGGGATATCACGTCAGCGGGACACGTCGTCAATTAGTTGTCAGCCCGAGTGGAGATTCTGTGAGCGCGTCAATGTCGTCATAGCGCGCTAAGTCGTACTTGTCGGTTTTACGTGTTGAAGAAGGTCTCCGTTATTGGTCCGTGGGCGAGCGATCTGTCCGTCCGCAATTAGCGCCTCGCTACGATACAAACCCGCTATCGTCAGTCGAGTACGCACTGGTTTATATCGATCCGTTCTGAGAATATAGGTCAACGGATTCCTGCCAGTGAAGACGTCTAAAGCCTGTGATTGAGAACTATACGGGGACAGAGAGCTAAGAGAATCGACCTACATTATATCGATCCAAGAGAGAGTTCCTTCAATGTCAGGATCATCCATTATTTAAAGTCCAAGGATCGCTAACGTAGTAGCTTATCGAACCAAAACTTCTCCTTTTATGGTTAGTATATGGGACTGATATTTTTGGAAGATGCTTTGATTGGCATATTTTGGTAACCGAATTAAAACCTCTCTCTCTGCATGTTATTGGCAGTGTTCACACCCTTTGCTACCTTGATCTGTTAATGAAATTCCTCATTCAAGTTAGTAAAGAACCTGTGTTTGCATGGAATACTCCAGCACATTGCATGTTTTCGCGGGGGAGGGGGTCGTTACAACCTGGTGACTTCTTGGAATCCCGATTCTTCCATTCGGTGACGTTTGGTGAATACTTTCTTTTTAAAGACTACTGACAAACGGACGTTTAATGGCATCGTATCACATTGTTATAGGAAACTTGGCAAGACAGCACATGCAAAATGGGGAAATGCAAACAAAAGCGATGCGAATGAAACTTAATTATATTTAATGGTTTGTTCCCAGTGAGCCTTAGCCTCGTCGACACAGTTTTGGAAAATGGAAGTGAAAGTGAATGGACGCCAAACCAGATTTTTTATAATGTTACAGTAGTTTCTGCCAGCACAGAAAGTAAATATCGGACCTGACTTCTGGATCCACCCAACTACTTCTGCTAAAACACTTCTGGAGTGTGGCCGAAAAATTACACTATATGGTGTGGCTAACCGAGGGACGAACGGTTTGATCAAATGGATAACAAAATCTGAAAAGTATTTCAAGACAGCTTCCATCCAACTTTGGTTAGCGGATAATTAAGATGCCAAGTTCATTGGTTTCGTGATTTGACCTTGACCTTGTGACCTATTGACCTCTACCTGTCCACATAGCTATCGCGACAAAATCTCAGAGAAATTTGTCTACGTGGAAACGTTAAGGCACTAAATAACCAAAGTCGGAAGAAGAAAGAGGACAAGAAGGAAAATATGCATTCCGGATAACATCGTGCGCAGCTGTCGAATGTCACTTCCGGTCCCGTCACCGGAACCGGCCTCTCAAAGGTGACATCGTGGCGGCCGTTTTTAGGGTTCAATTTATCCTTCGAATATGTCAGGACCCATCTTCATTTTATTCAGCCAATTTCTACGTTTCCACTTCGAACTTCCCTTGATATATCTGGACCCCTTCAATGTTCAAATAACTTATAAATAGACACGAGACGTCATTGACCTCGAAAACATTTGAAATTCGAAATGACTCGCACAAGAGCGTTATTGATTGGCTGACCTAATTAGTGGGCACCATATTAGGAGGAAGGACGCCGCTAATAGAGGATGATGTCACTCTATGTGACTTCACTCGCAATCGATGTGTACGTTCTGATTGGTCCTTCTGTCGTTAGCTGGTGAAATTTACACCTCGGATTTTGAACGCTGAAGGGGTCAGATAAATCAAGGCAGGTTCGAAGTGGGAACGTAGAAATTGGCTGGATAAAATGAAGATGGTCAGGACCAGTCGACCCTGAAGTAGGATATTGCTCATCAGTTTTAGATGATCTTAACCAATAAACACGAGCGATGTTCCACAGCAGGTTTTATCCGCATTTTAAGAAAGAGCTTTGAATCCGCTAAGACCGCTATGACGAATTTCGAAGTGTAAACCAAGACAGTGGCACCGCACTTATTTCGTTATTTCATATAAGAAATTACATACTAACGCTCTTTTATTGAGTTTGGAATATGACGGTGTGTACGACGCAGGAACCAGTATATCCACTCATATAGTATATATGGTAATATAAAATACAGACATTCTCTATTTGCTAAACGGCGCTTTATATCTATACCCTGCAGAAATAGCTCAAATTCATTTGCCTCTGATATAGGTGTAATTTACATCCGACGGATAGAAGTGTTAGTGGACCATCTGTCGAGAGAAGACGGAGAAGGCACCCGGAGCGGGACCAGCGATTAGCAAAGGTATAAGGTGTCTATCGGGGGGAAATTAGCGGCCAATGGAGCAAACTATCCGATGCTTATCACCCAAGACAACACGTCTGTTGGCAAGATTCGTTGTAGCGGTACTAGCCGTATCATACACCTGCAGACAGATAGAGCCGTTAACACAGCATGTTAACACAGATGATGGTGATTGCGTGAAGGGAGATCTATATTTAACCGTCTTTCATTGTCTTAGTGTACACCCATCAGTGTATACAGGTGTATCTACTGTCTCAGGTAGTTTCTTACTATGCAGCAAGCGTCAGGTCCGACATTCAATATTCAGCCGTCGTCCATAAAAGAATTTCCGCGTCATTAGTCGAAAGATCTATTTCGTGAGACAGTTAGCACCAATTCCAAATGTGTATGAATTAAAAAAATATATATATATAAAAACTCAAGATGGCTTCCTACAAGAGAGATTTTCTTTACATAAAATCCTAATGACTGACCATTATTCTTTTTCCAAATGAATTTCCAAGCTGTTATCAAGTCGTTTGCCGGAGTATGTATCTCATTGTGACTGTTCATTTGAACACAATGGAGCTGTAAACCACATCATATTCAAACGGTCCCTAGTTCCAGGTAAAACGCAGCGCCAGAGGTCTTGCACGCTATCTTGCCCTCGCATATTTTGTCGATGGTGTACAATATGTAACTCAAAATTTGAGAAACATTGATTGGAGACGTTTGGTGATATAACCCTGTTTGACAGGATTGATTAGAATTGTCAGTCTTCACATGATCTAGCAAATGCTACCAGGCGAACAGGCGTATCACACATGTGTAAGCCTGGTCCTTCGTGTGGCATATGACATCCGCCCTGACCGTATACATCTGTCACATCCGTTGGATACCGGTAAATGACGCTATATATGTAGCACATGGCATGCACGTATGGCATATGGCAATTTCATTCGTGCTTGGGACATATGAAATGCATCACTTGTCACATTTTTGGGGCATAACTGACGCTGTATATATAAAGTTCCATATGGCATGTGATATGATATGACTGTATACATATGTCTCATTTGATGGGCGTCATTCATGTGTCATATAGTATATGGCAAATGGGGCATAAAAAATTCGCCCTGTGTCACACGAGTTTGGTGCAAACCATGATGTGGCATATATGTACATTAGCCCCGGCCACTTGTGTCACAGTAGCGGTACATATATTATTAGTTATTCAGGTTTTCCCCCGGGTGTATGGAAAGTTACGACCCTCTGACACTCATACACCCTAAGGCGTCATGGAAGTGGGTGTATGGAAGTTACGACTTCTGACGCCTCAGGGTGTATGAGTTTCAGGGAGGGTCGTTACTTTCCATGCACCCGGGGAAAAACCTGAATAACGAATTTATTATCCCTCAAGCCTTTTTATCTTATAGCAAAAATATTGAAAAAGAAATCATTTAGAACCAACGATACAACGGACAAATTCAGCGGGCCATTTCGAGTACGAAACTGTCCGCATTTTGCTACTGGGCTGCGAGAGACGCGCCACAACACATCAGTCCATTTCGATCTGTTTCGTTCGGAAAACGACCTTTATCTTTGGAACTAATGACACCTTTTGGTGAGTTATATGTCGGATACTTCAGTGAAAATGATGCACTATGACGTTATTCCATTAAATTTTGACGTGTGGGTGAAAGTTATTCCATACATATTGAGATATGGTCAGCTGAACTTTCGAAGCGAGAGCGGCGGTTCTAATCGCACGTGAGTTGTTTTTCATATACCCCGAGTTAAGACATCACTCGGGCTGTATGGGTTTATACGACCCGACATTTTAACCAATCGCAATCCAGATATTGAATTACGAATGTGCTTGTGAGATAATAAGGTGCACTATAAACTCTTATGATTTTCATGTACAGTTGAAATCTCTTCATTGCATAGGCCTACCCTAACTCCAAGACCATTTTATGAATTCATCCAGACTACTCGTTTAACCAGACCTAGCTATGAGGCAGATCATGAAAATATAATTTCACACCCCATTCAATTAAGCAGAATATTCAATTAAGCAGGTTAAGCAATTATGCGATTAAGTACGTTGTACTGCACTATAGCCATATTCACAGCAAACTTGTAGCTGTGTTATCCGGTGAGTTACCAATACTTAGAGTGTAGAGAGAGACGTTAGGTGAAGCGTTTGCCCAGGTGATCACGGTCTCTCGCGGTGTCCATCTGCGTTAATTACAGGTGATGTGTAAATACTCGGTCTCAGGTGAGAACGGCCCACCGGCACGTCTTCTCTACATCTCATTAAGCTCTCCTACTACAATATTTGCACTGAGTCCGATCTGTCGTTGATCAATGGTTCCGGTTCGAGTCTGCTAGAACTGTATACAAACTCGTCCAGTTATATGTCCGTTATCACCACACTCGCCAACTCTGCTGATTACGTTCATATCATTGTGTTCAAGGACGTTTTATCTGATCTATAATATTGCCTGTATGGAACATTTGATGTGCACACGTCATCATGGAAGACCGACAGAACTGGATGGATGGATGGATGAATGAATGAATGAATGGATGGATGAATGAATGGAAGGTTGAATGGATGGATCATGGATGGATGTACTTGGGCACTCCAACGCACCAGCATGAGAACTGGTCATGTAAACACGCCGTGCAGCCCGTCACCCAGCCCATATGGCACCATCTCAGTCACCTCCCGACAGTGCACCACCCCCACCCCCTACAGTCACAGGGCACTTTTTCTCAGATCATATCTCTATCCCCATCACCTCTAGCCAGAAATAGGGTTTCCCATAACTAAGACCAGTCGTACTATTTTAGGAGTTCTGAATCACATTTGTGATCTCATGACCTCTTCGAATATACCAATATTTGAGCAAATTAGAAAACAGACAATCTGTCGTATATTTCTCCACCTGTGAAACCAGTTGTAAGTATTCGTGTTTGCTTTGACTTTTGATAGACGCTCACGTGTTTCCCTCACTGGCATCAAAGAGATGGGCTTTCAGCGTATTCTCAACGGAAGTCCTACAGCTGACATGCGCTGATCGGAGTTTCGGCCGTTACTTTGAACAAACATTTCAATAAATCGCTGCGTATAATCTCTAAAATCATTAGATTGAAAATTCAATTTATCAGATAGTGACCAATCTACACTGCAAAAATTGTGTTGTTTTAACACAATTTTGTGCTAAAATGGCTACAACACAAAATGTTTTGTGTTGAAATCAACATGGTTTTGTGTTAAACTTAATATATCAACACAAAATTGTGTTGAGTTCAATACAAATTAGTGTTAATTCTTACACAATTCTGGTGCTAAAATGGCTTCAACACAATTTTTTTCGCAGTGTATTCGATTGAATATTTCATCTATTAGATTGAATATTTTCAATCCAATAAAGGATTGGTCCCTAATTTCAATCTGATAGATTGAATTTCAATCTAATTATTTAAGAAATATAGTGTATGTTTTCATGCAGGTGCCCCACAGAGTATACAGACCTACATATGGAGGATGCACTACCCCGTGGCACGGACTCATGCAGTGGCACGACTTGAACGCACGCACGCACGCACGCAGTATCGGATTGCTCCTTTAATAGTATAGAAGATTGATACGTGTGAATACCGACGCCTAGGTAAACCGACCAACCTCTAAAATTCGGTATTATCCATGGTCCCAATACTTATTTTGGAAGCATTTTGAGCCTTGAGAAACCAGAACCCTGTAAAAACTGGTACTATAATCTGGTACCAGGCTTGACCGATTTACGCATGTTTCACTGTTATAAGAATCTTCGAGCGGCTAAATGTTAATCTTTAATATGAGTATATATATACTAGTACAGTTTCTTTCATTGTATCAACGCAATTAATAATTGCCACATGTTACGGTCATTCTGTGTTAGCCTGGTCTGTTAACGTGTTCATCTTAGGCCGAGAATTGGAAACACACACGGGTCTATTATCATCCAACATTGGTGAATCAAGGCGTGATACTGTTGTGTGAGGACGGATATTGTGCTAAATCCCCTTCAATCATGCCAGGTTTTTACTCCAAAACAAACACCATCAGTGCAGCAATGTCGCCAGATTTCAAAGCAGTTTTTTCTTCCTTTTATTTGATCGCTTCCGCCTGACTCTGGGGAATTAGGGGCACAGAGTATTCTGCCAAAGATTCGCCAAATCTCGGCCACAACAGTCTCGTCAGAGCGAGATTTCGAACGACCACTAAAGCATTGTTTAATTTGTTACCGAGTTCCTGACGCGCCGAGAACACGTTTTTGTCTTTTAACCACAAAAGCGGAAATTAAGAAAAATGGCGCGGTATGTTTATGAAGCGAAAAGAATTATGATGTGGAAATATTCAGACGATTGCACAAAGCGTTAATAATTGAGAAAATGCCCGATAAACGGTAATAAATGTGGAAAAAAAATGTCCACGGCAAAAAGATGACTTGAGATGCGGCGCGCGCATTCTTGTAGCATTCAAGTATCCAGCAGTAATGCATTGATGAGCGTTGGCGGTGATCAAATGCTGATAGCTTCGGCGTCGGAGTCTGGCTGACAAAGGGTCTGATTGCTACCACTTGGAGCGACTCGTCGACACGCTACTGACCCTATAACAATAGACCATGTACCCGTTCAAACAGGGGAGTACGAGCGAGGTGATTTCGGGCCATGTTGGACCGCTTCAGTAGGCGACCATAGAGTACTCAATAAGTCTATTCGACGCCTAATTGATGCCAGTCTTTCCCACGGAGTCCCCTGCTCTCCCGTCATACTTATATACCTATTATATATGATTATATTTTGCCATAGGACAATCACTTATATATTAGAGTTCTATATTTATTGTGAAAAAAAAACAGGCGTCAGATATAACAGTTTTATCGTGTTAATCTGCAATATTCCGCTTATGAACTTCATTATGCCCGGAGTGAATCATCTTTATTCACATGTCGACATATTCATTCACACTTCGAATTCGAATCTTACACGGTAACCCTTCCAGGCCGATGTGGGGGGAGATATTGCTTCCTTACCGTAAATCCGGACTGATATTTTGAAAAAAGGGATAGGACACTGTATAGCTTAACATTAGTCTAATGTCGCAATTGCATATAATCTTAGTTGAGAACCATGGATAATCAAGGAATACGACCATGTGGGGCGGGACCTCAGAAAGTCGCGGTCTTCTTGCTTTTCCGTAAAAAAAAATTCCTCGCTTCTTCGTTGCATGAAAGTAAAAGCAACTAATTTATTTCGACTTATTTTCCATCATGGTAGTTTCCAAAAGAACAAAAAAAATAAGAGGGCTTATTTGTCTACAGTTATTTATTATGTCAGTTTTGGGGGTTAATATGTCAACCGTCAATTTTAATGTACCTAAAGACATATAATGTTTTTCCGTCGGGGTTAATGTGTCTACCATTAGATGTAATGTGTCTACCATTAGATGTAATGTGTCTACCATTAGATGTAATGTGTCTACCATTAGATGTAATGTGCCTACCGTTCACATCACATATCTGCCTATCGATGGTGTTAACGTGTCTACCGTTAAGGATAACGTGTCACCCACGTTGATGTTAGCGTGTCTACCGTTAAAGATAACGTGTCTACCGTTAAGGATAACGTGTCTATCGTTGGGGTTAACGTGTCTATCGTTAAGGATAACGTGTTTCACGTTGATGTTAGCGTGTCTACCGTCAATGATAACGTGTCTGTCGTTGGGGTTAACGTGTCTATCGTTGGGGTTAACGTGAAGACTATCGTTAAGGATAACGTGTATATCGTTAAGGATAACGTGTCTACCGTTAATGATAACGTGTCTCACGTTGATGTTAGCGTGTCTACCGTTAAGGATAACGTGTCTACCGTTGATGTTAGCGTGTCTACCGTTAAGGATAACGTGTCTCACGTTGATGTTAGCGTGTCTACCGTTAAGGATAACGTATCTACAGATAAGTATAACATGTCTCACGTTGATGTTAGCGTGTCTAACGTTAAGGATAACGTGTCTCACGTTGATGTTAGCGTGTCTAACGTGTCTACCGTTAAGGATAACGTGTCTCACGTTGATGTTAGCGTGTGTACCGTTAAGGATAACGTGTCTATCGTTGAGGATAACGTGTCCCAGGTTGATGTTAGCGTGTCTACCGTTAAGGTTAACGTGTCTACCGTTAAGGATAACGTGTCTCACGTTGATGTTAGCGTGTCTACCGTTAAGGATAACGTGTCTACAGTTAAAGATAACGTGTCTCACGTTGATGTTAGCGTGTCTACCGTTAATGATAACGTGTCTATCGTTAAGGATAACGTGTCTTACGTTGATGTTAGCGTATCTATCGTTAAGGATAGCGCGTCTCACGTTGATGTTAGCGTGTCTATCGTTAATGATAACGTGCCTATCGTTGGTGTTGGCGTGTCTACCGTTAAGGATATCTATATCTTTGGGTAAACGTATCTGCCGTTAATGATGAGTCTATCGTTGAGATTAACGTGTCCCCTGTTAATGATAATGTGTCTATCATTGCGGCTAACGTGTCCACGGTTAAGGATAACGTGTCTATCTTTGGGTTTAGCGTTTCAATTGTTACGATTGTGTCTATCATATAACGTATCTGCCATTAATGATAATATGTTTATCGTTGAGGTTAGCGTCTCTACCGTTAATGATAACGCGTCTATTGTTGAGACTAACTTCAAGAATCGTCGAGGATAATCTGTCTATCGTTAGTCATAATGAGTGAGTCACATTATCCTGACGCCGGGCCAACCAGTCCTTTATTTATCCTCTTCCTATTGAGCTTCAATCTAGAAAGATACAAGTTCCATTTTTTTTTCATGATTTAACCAGGGATCGAACCTGGCGCCTGCCGCTTGTGAAACGAACGCTCTACCACAGGCTCACCTCAGTGGGGTCGTAGTCATAATGCATCTATCTTTGAGGATAATGTGTCTATCTATGGTTGGCCATCCCTGCCAGAATTCGTCATTTAGAGGCTGCCTCTAAATAATATATACCATGGTATAAAATGCCAAGCCTGCCATAATTCGTATTTAGAGGCTGCCTCTAATTATTTTGTACCATGGTATAAAATGCCGAGCCTGCCATAATCCCTATTTAGAGGATGCCTGTAAATCGCCAAGCCTGCCACAATTCGTATTTAGAGGCTGCCTCTAATTATTTTGTACCATGGTATAAAATCGCCAAGCCTGCCATAATTCCTATTTAGAGGATGCCTCTAATTCATTTTAGCCGTAAGTCGTAAATTTTCGCCTTCTTATTACTTCCACCAATGATATGCGCTTTCACAAATTTGGTGCCATATCTTTACGCTTGTTACAAGTTTACTCATTGGTCAAATTTAATATTCTTGATATGACATCGAGTTGTTTATGACTTACGGCTAAAATGAATTAGAGGCATCCTCTAAATAGGAATTATGGCAGGCTTGGCGATTTTATACCATGGTACAAAATAATTAGAGGCAGCCTCTAAATACGAATTATGGCAGGCTCGGCATTTTATACCATGGTATATATTATTTACAGGCAGCCTCTAAATACGAATTGTGGCAGGCTTGGCGATTTAGAGGCATCCTCTAAATATAGGAATTATGGCAGGCTCGGCATTTTATACCATGGTACAAAATAATTAGAGGCAGCCTCTAAATACGAATTATGGCAGGCTTGGCATTTTATACCATATATTATTTAGAGGCAGCCTCTAAATGACGAATTCTGGCAGGGATGGCCAACCATATCTATCGGTAGGAATAACACGTCTATAGCTAGGGCTAGAATTCATATACCGGTAAGCATAACATCACGAGGGATAATATGCGGCGGCAGTATCTGCTAAAATTGCTTGTTGGTGACAAGCCTTCGTACGTCTTATTCCACATTGCATCAACTTTTGAATCAGCTTTCCTGCTTTGGCGTTTTTGTGGAAACGAGCATGTTCTGGTCTTATTATTGAAAGAATTACCACAGCGTACGAATGATATAAAAAAAATCCTTGGATGCGACTGAAATAAATAAGAATTTCATCAAAAATCTTGACTATGAGACGGGCCTGCATGCTGACGGACCAGTCATATACAGCAGGCTCTAAAGGATCTAAACAGAATCCTATGTAGTAGAAACTGTTGACAAAAAGAACATCTGTAAGTACTTATTAGGTGGTTATTGTTAACACAGATGTGACTGGTCAGTCAGTGTTCATCATCGGGTCGATCATAGGCGGGTATGGCCTCAGTTAAAACCCTAATTGGTGGGGAATGAGAGACGGAGTGTCGCCAGTCGTTCTCGACATTTGTTACCTTTTCTCCTCCGTTGTGTTTGCCGTTTAAGGATATAGACTGCGACATATACAAACACGGTGCTAACTGAGAGGTGTAACTTAACGTTGATGGGCAGAGGACGGGACCACTGCGTTACCAGCGGGGGTCGCCCTCCCCCCCCCCCAATATGAAAAGACGGAGGGGGAAAGAACCTCTCCCCCCTCGATAATTGTGAATGAAGTACCTTGAAATGTGTCGAAAATTAGTACAGAAGCATCTAAAATCTCAAGTATTATATAGAACCCTTATTCAGTATTATTTTTGAGGCTGTGGAGTGAGGCTTGTGAAGGCACGTGTAGATGACGTCACGTCCGTTGCGAGACCACATCCAGGTCTAGGTCAAAGATCACGTACGGGTCAAAGGTCATTTCCGGTCACTTTTGCGTCAACGGTCACGTTGGGTTCACGGGACTTCCGGTCTCAATCTGCGCATACGCAGTTGGGATCTCGGTGGACCTAACGGGTCGTATGAAATATCAGTTTGTAGAGTAGCACCTGACTGAACTGATGTGTGATGGAAATGCCGCCAATCTACGCATGCGCAGAGAGAGAATAGTGGAAAAAAGGCATTTCAGTGAACATTTTCGGGTCGAGATGGGTCATCCGTGGTCCAAATTGGACATGTGAGGTCTTCTATTGAAGCGCTCGTGGAGTAGTGTCCGACTGGACTGTTGTGTCGTGGAAGTAAGGCTATGGTGCGCATGCGCAGTCGGGCAGCAGTAGAAAAATGACATTTGAATGGACGTTTTGGGGTCGAAGTGGACCATCCGTAGAGTCGTGATGGAGACACACCAGAGATGCAGTGAAGCTACCACAGAGACGTGATGAATCATGATGGAGTCACCAAAGAGTCGTGATGGAGACACACCAGGGAGGCGGTGAAGCTACCACAGAGACATGATGAACCATGATGGAGCCACCATAGAGTCGTGATGAATAGCCTACACACTAGAGAGGCGGTGAAGCTACCATAGAGACGTGTTGAACCATGAGTCGTGATGGAGACACACCAGAGTGGTGGTGAACCTACCAGAGAGCCATTATGAACCATGATGGAGCCACTATAGAGTCGTGATGGAGACACACCAGGGAGGCGGTGAAGCTACCACAGAGACGTGATGAACCATGATGGAGCCACCATAGAGTCGTGATAGAGACACGCCAGAGAGGCGGTGAAGCTACCATAGAGACGTGTTGAATCATGAGAGTCGTGATGGAGACACACCAGAGTGATGGTGAACCTACCAGAGAGCCGTTATGAACCATGATGGAGCCACCATAGAGTCGTGATGGAGACACACCAGGGAGGCGGTGAAGCTAGCACAGAGACGTGATGAACCATGATGAAGACACCATAGAGTCGTGATAGAGACACACCGGAGAGGCGGTGAAGCTACCAGAGAGCCGTGATGAACTATGAAGGAGCCACCACAGAGTCGTGACGGAGACACACCAGAGAGGCGGTGAAGCTACGAGAATCGCGATGAACCAGGATGGGTCCACTGGAGAGCAGTGATGAACAATGATGAAGCCACCATAGAGGCGATTAAGCTAACAAAAAGCCATGATGAACCATGATGGAACCGCCGTAGAGGCGTGATGGAGACACATCAGTGAGACACACCATCCCTCCCCCACCGCTCCCATATTATATATGTTTTTTCTTATTCTTGAGCTATGACGTCATATTCTAAAAAGGCCTATTTGTTTTGTCGATTTCTCGAATTTTCCGTTCATGCTGTTTTCTCGGGAAAACAATACGTAACAAATTAGGAAATAATTATCTGGTGTGCAATAAAATAGCTTTTATCCACAGAAAAGCAGGGTGGGGCAAGTTAAATTTCAGCTTCATGAAAAATTCTGTACTGAGTGGTCTCGATGACTTTTTCGATTTGGGTAAAACAGTGGAACCAAACCTGACCCAAACAAATATGGTTCGACAACTGGTTTGACATGGATGGAACCGATTCTGTTCTGCATATACATGTAACTGATTTGGTTCTGTATAGAACCACTTTGGCTATTATTTGGCAGCAAATGTGTATCAGCGGCAAAACCAAGTTTCCGACAGTGTACAACACCATCGAATGAATCTTTCTCAGCACTGAAAACACATTCTCTCAAAATGCAAATGTGTGTGTTTAATGTTAGTCTATCAATGACTTAGTAAGTTTACTCTCTAAAACAACTTGAGTGAAAAGTTCACTCAGGTAGGAGTGGTAATTCATCCCGCGAAATCCACTCAAATTTAACTCAAGTTTGAGTGGATAACTCACTCAAGTTGAGTGAAAAGTCACTGAAATTTCCCTCTAGAGTGCTTGAGTTTTTCGAAAATTTTCCTCTAGAGTGCTTGAGTTTTTCGAAAATTTTCCTCTAGAGTGCTTGAGTTTTTCGAAAATTTTCCTCTAGAGTGCTTGAGTTTTTCGAAAATTTTCCTCTAGAGTGCTTGAGTTTTTCGAATTCCCACTCTTACCGGAGTGAAATTTCACTGAAGTTTTTTTATAGAGAGTGGATAAATGTAATACCTTTGTAGACGAAAATGTCAGCGAAATTGCTTAAACAAGTACTGCTGCGGACTTTTGGGGTATACAGGCCCATTGACAACCATCTAATGTTGAAAGGAAAATTTCTCCAGAAATTGGGGGGTTTATTATTACAGTGGTTTTAACTGTATTTTTTCTTCTATGTGATGATCTGGTGTCCACATGGACGAAATGCAAATTTCTTTGTATCTGTAGCTTTAATTTCTATCGGTTTGCGAAATTCATGAACTGCCAGAGAGACGGAGGCTAATCTGTTTGATTTTGTGTCTTTCTGGGCCTTGTCTTCCACTCTCCGGTTACCCTATCCAAACATTCCATCTTCTTACGGGTAATACGATACGGAACCCCCCAGTTCAGGGGTACCTTCAACTAAAGATGAGCTTCCTGTGAGCGCCCCCTATCGGGGTAGCAGTCTCACTCCCTATATCGAAGCTTCCCGACGGCCATGTTCCTTTAGATATCCCGCGCTGTTGAGGTCCGGGGTCAGAAAGTATGTTTTCTTTGGCTCCCGAATGAGAAGTAGACAAAACAGTTCTGACGCTGTTCGTACACTGCCGGGACATGCACATAAGGTACAGGTTATCCGACTAATTCTAAAAATGTTTCCACGCTATTCCCGATATCTGACTGGAGATAGCGAAACATTCTTTGGCATAGCGATAAAAAAAAGTGAGAATTGAGATTACTGTTAATTCGACCAAAAAAAAAACAAAAAAAAAAAGGAAAGGAGAAAAAACTCCGATATACTGATAAGAGCTTCTCATGTCTGTAAATGGCTGCCTGGACGATGAAGTAAAGATGGCGCTGCATGCACGGCCGGGATTGGGTGTCGTGACGTAAACAATTCAATGTGTATGTAAATAAAAACTTCTATGACTGGAGGATATGCATGTTTAGATAATGATAAAATCATGTGTCATTTAAACACGTAGAACTTTGGGCAGTATGCGAACTACAGGAGAACATTTCATTGCCTGTACTTTGGATTTCCTTTAATTGTCTGTGGAATTCGGCCACCCGACGGCGTGCAGGTTTTAACAAATTTGCGCATGCGTCGTACGAGAAAATTCTCCGATTCTCACGCCATTTGGTAATGGGGGCGAGTTGAATTGATTTCCGGTTATATCGGGACCATATAATTACATACAGAAACTGTGGATAATTAACCGTGGAACTGGTGAGGTCTATTTCGCCCTCTGTAATGGGACACACTCTATATATCTCCACGGGGTTTGACAACTTTGCGAAACACCGTTAAACTTCGATTCTGGACTCTAAAACCTGTCGAGTTGAATCATTCTGCCTATCAAATTCATTCCAGTTGACACGATATCTTTCTTATCAGGATTAAGGGAACTGTCGAATCTCACAGCTTCCTTAATTTCACAGTTTTCTTCCGTTTTTCTTCCACTTGCTCTGTCCACATCTTATAAGCTCCCGCGAAGCTTGCACATATCCGCGCTAATGACACGGCATGGAGAGGTGCTTGGGGTCCCTATCTCAGCTTGTCGGCTTGAGTCAGTTTTCGCCAAGTCCCCTGCAATGTTTTGCCAACCTGCACACACGGGGGACCACCTAACTAGACATAAATATACAGACAACTCGGGTTTATTTGTCTACTTGGAGGGTAGGCTGCGAGAAACACATGCCAACATCTCGCGCGAGCTAAGATTTTCATTAATTCCATGCCGAACGTACAGGTGTGATTTGTACATAGTATGCTGTCAGCTTTTCCCGATAATCTTTTTTCATCTGTTTATTTGGCGGTGTTTTTTCTTTAAGCGCGTTCTAGGTAATATATACGACACCTGAGCGGAATACTTTCGGATCTTGTCGGCTCAGGTGAGCGCAAGGTGTTCGCCAATTGTACCAATACCGTCCCTCATAGATCGGCATGTTTTCATGATTGTCCGCTTGTAGATCTTCTATTAAATTCCTTATCTATATGTTAGCGACTCGGGTAATATAAACGGTGCATTGACGAGATGTAGTATGATCTTGTGAACCACGTGCGCACGAGGATTGTTTAGGTATGGCCATCATCTAGAGTGATAACACGGTCTTAAGGTTTATAATTTATCTTTCTATAACCCGAGGACAACTTCAAATTCTCGAGCCAAGAGCGACTTCATCGTGTCATCAGAAAACTTGTTGATTAACCCAAGCTGACTGGGGTTTATTGTCTATAAGTTAAAACTTTCCAAAGTACCGTAGGTCTTTGGGTCAATCGATGCACACAAAAAATGTAATACTAACTGTTGGTTACTCTCATGACTGCACAATGACGTCACAGTCCAGAAAGGCTCTTTTGATTTTTTTTCTTCCTTTTTACCATTTTTATTTTATTTCATTGTTTCTATAATTCTATCTACACACTGCTCAGTTGTAATTTGAAAATTATTTAAGATGAAATAAATAAATTTGAGGTAATCTGGAGCAGTAAAAAAATGTTTGGGGTACATTCTGATGAGAGACATTTTGAATTTTACAGTCATGCTTTGCTCCGAGGGTCATGCAAATACGGTAAAACCGACTCCAGCGTTCTCCAGCTCTTGATAGGGCCTATGTTTCGCTCCGAGATTACAAAAGAAAGTTAACTTATTATATGAGTGGAACAAAGTCCGCCATCCCTCTACCAGGCTGTATGGATAGGGTTAATCACAATGTTAAAATAAGAAAAAACTCAGTCGAAATGGAACGGCTTACAGCCAGCATCGGTGTTGCAAATATCAGCACACACAAGTAATTAAATTACGACATTGATTGACTAATTAATTAATAAATAGTGCATCAGTCTAATAATATCATGGAATGAGATAAACACTTTATATATCCTAACACAAATAATATGAGCCTATATGTAGACAAAAGTTAATCAAAAATGTGTCTGAAGCATTCTAGTACCATCTTTCATAAATAATATTTCTAATTATTGAAGGTTTATGTTTTGTTAAGTGAGTCTATCGGTGATAGTTGAAGGCAGTTACGGGGTTCGAGTAAGTTCGACCAGGTGCTCGCTCTCTGTTGACAAGGTAGAAATAAAGGAACGGTACGAATAGGTACAATCTACCGTACAGCTGGAAATTATATCACGTGTCAGATCAACAGGTCAAAGGTCACCGAGTTGAGCCGAGGTGCGACATGGGTTGAGTCGGCCGCTTGAGGAAGTATTTCATTCACCAAGACATGTAAATCTGAATGACTTCCCATTGCTAGCTGATTTGATTAGATCGGACTATTTCTGACAGGTAGAACAAGTTACAGACGACCGAATCCGGTTTGAACTGTTCGCCTATAACCATCTTATGATGTTATAATCCGGGAACCATCGTGGTTCCGCAATAGACGACCTCCTTGCTTTGCTGAAAAAAAACTTGAGTGAAAAATTCACTCAAGTAAGATTGGAAATTCATCCCAATCAAGTTGAGTGGAATTCACCTAAGTTTGGGTAAAATTCACTCAAATTTCACTCAAGGTTGAGTTGATAACTCACTCAAGTTGAGTGAAGTCGATTCCACTCAAGTTCAACTCACTCAACTTGAGTGGAATATATTGGAAATCAGAACGAGCTTCTTGTATGTGGATCACGCAGTGAGCCGGCTACGAAATAGTGCCTTTGATAATCGAGAGATCCGGGCGCATTTTATTGTGAAATTCAGTTAATTTTAACCAAATTAACATAATTCATTCAAATTATACCAAAAAAATTCTATGTTTAGTTGAATAATAGCAATCTATCCCCAGAACTCAGCAACTGGGCTAATTTCCGCCAATACGGAAATAGACGAATGCGAGATTGGTTCCGCCGAAAATTAATTGTGCGCATGATAAGATAAGATTCTTTATTGTACTGAGCATCCCATTTGGGGCAGAGTACAAAACACAAATAAGGCAGTAAACAAACAGGTGCGACGTTTCCGTTTCCGCTCCCAGAAATCCACTAGGCCAGAGGTCAGTTTTCGCAGCTAAAGTGAGTTCTGGGGCTAGATTGTTATTTGGAATATGAACTTCTCGCCCAGTAGCATTTGCCACAGCTTGTGAACAAGGTAGTAAATGATCACTAAAATATAGGTTCGATCAAACGTTTTCGTTTCAAGGTTTATCATCAGTGGAAGAATTTTGATAACCAACTAGGCCTAGTCATACTATGTGCATGTGTCATGCCTTTGTACTAAATATTATATTTTTGTATCTTCAAAATTGTTTAAAAATTCTTGAGTGACATTTCTCGCAATTAAGAGCGGAAATTCATCCCACCCAAACACTTGAGTGAAAACCTTCACTCAAGTTGAGTGAAAACTTTCACTTAAGTTGAGTGACTTCAACATAAGTTGAGTGATTTCACTCAAGTTGAGTGACTTCCACTCTACTTGATTGAGTTCAAAAGGAGTGAAATCAACTTCACTCAACTTAAGTGAATTCCCTGGGTTAGACAGCATTACACCACACACAAGTATGTTATTTATATATGGCGTATATACATGAGTAGTAGTCAATGCATGACACTAACATCCCGCTACCATATTAATTGGAATTTTCGTATTCCCATTATTTGAGAGATAACCATAAACATTAAAGCAATAATAAAATGTTATATTTGAATCGGTCCCTACCTGTCTAGGTCTGCCATTTTCCGGGCCATGCAAAACTCGGGTTCCAACTCTACCATAGAAAATACAGAACAGAATTCATAGTAAAGGAATTCGAATAATATTACAGCTTTAACTTCGCAAGCCTACAAGATTTACCTCTACCTTTCAAAGTTTCAGAGAGTAGAACAAAAAATGTTTTAAACAAGGCCACATATGATTGCAGGTAACGTCCTAAATACTTGAATACCCCGAGGTAAACAAACAACCGTACGTTCTGTTTGTTTTTATGATGCAAGTTGCAATATAATGTGTTTGTTGTTCTCTCATGGAGTGAAAGTATAATATTGTTAGAAAAGAGATTTGTTTTATTCTGCTACAATAATAATTATGACATTAAGAGGTTTCGTTAGCTTTTCACACGCAGTGAAGTTGATGAACTACTTGAAAAACAGAGCATATTAAAAAAATCTGATGTTTTGACCATGAAATTCATTATAAAAATCATTTTCGTATGAATGAGAAAATCTACGAAATAACATGGACTTTAATGCGATTTTAAGGTTCAGTCAATAGTCAAACATGTGTACTCTCAAAAAGCTATCTTCAAAGAACATTAAACTGGCGAACATTCAATTTTTTTGCTTGTATTTTATAGCCACATATAGCCACAAAAAACTTTCATATATAGTTAGACCGCGGTTCGCAGTTCGTTATTCGCGGGGACCAGTAATTCAGCGACTCATAGCAGCGCCCCTAGCAGCGCCCCCTGGCGTCAGATTTGGGATATGAATATGCAAAGATATAGAGCATGACATTCTGTCTTGCTATGCAGAGTTTGGAGTTCAAAGAACTCATAATAAAAAATTTACAGATTTCCATATCTGAAGAAATAATTGCTGGTCCCCTCGAATAACGAACTGCGAACCGCGGTCTAACTTTATGAACGTCACACAAATTGGTTCTTCACCATGCCGATTTCTGGCAATAGAGAAAAGTGTCAAAATCGCAGGTTAAAAGATATCAAATACAAAGTGTAGGTAGGCTGAAAAGTAAATGTAAATTTCAGTTTTTCCCTCAGATAGCTGAAAGTTTAGTACGGAAGCCAGTTCGTGCCACTTCGAAATCACTTTTGGAGAAAAAAGGTTTTGAACTGGTACGAACCGGCTTCCGTATTTAGCTGTTGATGAGAGATTTAAGAAGTATATATAGTTCATTATTCATTCTCAGTTTATCTGAATGCTCATTTATCTATAAATATTGGTCTTGTGGGATAAGAACGGTGACTTCCGGTAAACGAAAGGTGACGAAACCGCTCAAATGAAGTCGAGGCAATGTTAACTGTCAACAGTAAATACAGGATTTCAATGCGTGATCTGGTGCAACCTATACGGCTTATTATACACACGACAAAAATAAATAATAATATACGCCAGGGAATTAATTATATATATGATCGAATTAATTGTATACATGATCGAATTAATTATATATGATCGAATTAATAATGTACATGATCGAATTAACCCTGCTTAACCAGGGGCTAGCTGCAGTTTGAATATCATGTTTTATATCTCCATGTTGTTTGAATGAACAGTCGTAATCAAAGCGTGATTGAGATACATACGGAAATTGGAAATTAATTTGGACAGAGAATTATGGAACAGTGGGTATAGGATTTTATGTATAGAACTTCACCATGTCTTGCTGTCACCATAGAAAACTGTTGACCGCTTCTCTCTTGTAGGAAATCATATTTTTGTTTCATACACATTTGGAATTGGTGCTAACTGTCATAGGAAATAGGTCTTTCGATTACTGACGCGGAAATTCCTTTATGGACGACGGCTGAATATTGAATGTCGGACCTGACGCTTGCTAGTTATATACATCATAGAATTAATTACATGATCAAATTAATTATATACGCGATCGTATTATTGAAAATGTTGTCAAAATACGCAGGATGAGATAGTATTTATATCATCGCCATCGATATAAACCTGACTTTATCTTCTGGATTTATAATCAGTTATGTACATGTCTTCGATGTACGTGACATATGTTTACGCAAATAAAACTTTAAATTTGATATTACAATTTTTATGTTTAATATATCAAACGGCTTGTCGGTTCCTTATCGTTACGAGTGTATCGTGGGTATTACCACCCGTATCGTATCGCGTTTTTATAACGTACAACTGGAGATCTGTCACGTTTGGACTTAACCCTAGCACAATGAACGTCGTCTGGTATAATAACCTATATGAGTGGGGCGCTAGACATAGCTTCCATACGTACGAGTGTTTAAGTGTTTTCTCTTGGGCTATCATGTCATCCGGCTTCCGGTTCTCCTCTCGCTGTTAGCGCGGTCCGCCAACTCTTCGTCAGTTATTGCTCTCTTATCGGACCTTAGCGCTATTGACGAAATCAACCTGCACAAATTAAGACACCTATGGGGAGCAAATTAAGCGAATCTTGTCAGAACTAAGTAGCTATAGGATAAAAATTATATGGGAGAGAGAACTTGATTTGGTTTATCGGGGAATTCTGGGGCTATGACTTTTCTATATTAAAGTATTTAATCAGGGAATTTCGTGTAGACTCTTCCAGATCTCAGTTTTCTGCCGACGTGGTGCACCTGAATACTATCAGCGGCTCAGAATCGGAAGCTGACTTTTTACGACCGGCGAATGCGCTGTATTCTCGGCTAGATGAACAAGTGTTTTGTCTTAGTGTCTGACAGCTACTTATGGTTGCCTGTCTGAATACATCCCCGTACTTATATATACAATAGTCTAAGTTTATGCACGTCACATTAAACCCATTGCCTCCAGCTTGATCCAAATATATAGGACAGAAAAAGTAGTAAATGAAAACGGTTGATTATCTGCATACTTAAGTTCGGTATATCATTTATTTGACATATGAAATGATTTTTGAGAGAGATAGAATAAATTGGTCGTCAGCTTATTCTTTCTCTCTCAAAAATCCTTTCATATGTATGTATGCTTAGTGGCGGAGTATACGCCATACCAAATATCATTTCTTCGTTTATTTGTCAGGGGCACGTGGTCCTGGGACGAGCGTCTTGGGTTGAGGTAGAGACTGAAATGTATTTTATAGGGTATTCTATAATCAGGTTAGGGCGATCCCGCTCTCTGAAATGGAGGTAAAAAAGGTCGTTTTTGCTCAATAACTTTTGATTCCTAATTAACCAATGTTTCAAAACTTCAGGCGCATTAATTTATCTATTGTTCCATGTCCTAAAATTAATTTGCCATTTGAAGAACCAGTCAATGTTGTTTAAACAACACGACAGATGTTTCTCCTATTATTATGCAAATCGGATAGCTGACAATTTATTTTTACTACAATTTGATGCGGGTATATATGTCTGTGTGCGCCTTAAGAAGATTTTGCTGGATTTATTATGTGAACTGATTTATTGAGCAAAAACGACCTTTTTTACCTCCATTTTAGAGAGCGGGTTGCCCTAACCTGATAATCTATCCTTGTGTACGCTTATTCTTACATATACTGTGAAACATATGTAAACCGACCCTGCCGGTTTTGACAGGTTCTGGTTCAATCTCAGAAATCTTGGTTCTCATTCGTTCTTTAGGATATCGGTATTTTGATTTTTCGTGGAACCAATTCCTTTTTTGTATTGTGTCCTCTATTAGATTTTGGCTCTTCATTTGGGTTCGCAGGTGAAACTAAAATCTGATGGATGACACAATAGACCTAAAAAGAACTAAATTTGTCGAACCGAAAGGAAATAATGTTGATGGGAGACACAATACAGAGAACCTGCTAATTTGCGGCACCGAAATAAAGAAATACAATCTGATGGGAGACGCAATACAAGCGAAATAAATGAATAAAATTTGATGGAGGACACAATACAGATAACCAAATTGGTAGAAAATGATATGATGGGGACACAATACAAGAACCAAATTTGTGAAACCGAATAAAGAACCAAAATGTGATGGGGACCCAAATACAAAGAACCAAATTCGCGGAACATTTGATGGAGGACACAATATAGAAAACCAAATTTGCGGAACCGAAATAAAGAAATAAAATTTAATGGAGGACAAGAAGCAAAGAAACAAATTGTGGACCTGAAATAAAGAACTAAAATTTGATAGAGAACACAATACAAAAAACAGATTTGTGGAACCGAAACAAAGAAATAAAATTTGATGGAGGACACAACACAAAGAACCGAATTAATGGAACCGAAATAAAGAACTTAAATATAATGAAGGTCACAATACAAAGAACCAAATTTGTGGAACCGAAATAAAGAACTAAAATCTGATGGAGGAAACAATGCAAATAACCACATATGTAGAACCCCCAAAAAGAACTAAAATTGTGTGGAGGTCGCAATACAAAGAATAAAAAATTTCGAACCAAAATAAAGAACTAAAATATAACGGAGGACGCAATATTAATAACCAAGTTTGTGGAACTGAAGAACGAATTAAAATCTGATGGAGGACACAATATTAATAACCAAATTTGTGGAACTGAAATAAAGAACTAAAATCTGATGAAGCAAACAATACAAAGTACGAAATTTGTGGAACCGAAAATAAAAAGAACCAATATTTGATAGAGAACACAACACAAAGAACCAAATTAGTGGAACTAAATAAACAACTAAAATCTGATGGACGACACAATATAGAAAACCAAATTTGTGGAAACGAAATAAAGAACCAATATTTGATATATAACGCAAAGACCTGAATTAGACGAACCGAAATAAATAACTAAAATCTGATGTAGGACACAATACAGAAAACCAAATTTGTGGAACAAAAAACAGGGAACTAAAATGTAACGGGGGAAACAATATAAAGACCCAGATATCCTGAAGAATCAGGAAGAAGCAATATTCCTGACAGTGTATTAACTATACACTCCATTCTATTCGCTACTTCCTATCTCTAGTTTTAGTTTTCGCAATGAAGCACAGTTAGAGTGGTCCCAAAGAAAGAGAGAGTAGGCATCCTAAATATAACTGAATGTCAATAGATCATTTCCTGAACGTCATTAATATATTCGTAAAAGTATGCTCCGTGCCATTATATCAGAAGAGTACATACCCGGTTGTGAATAAGACGCAGACTTCGAGAAGGTAATACATTAAGAATTTTTTTTTCCAGGTATTAAGTCATTGCTTTTTTTTTTCTCAAAAGCCTGAACCTCTCAGAACAGGTAAGTTGGCCCCTCTCATTTGTTAACTGCAATTTGATCAATGTAATGCAATTAAAGCATGCATGGGTAAGTAATCAAAAAGTGTGCTGTTGTTGGAGAATGGAGATAGCGTCCAAATGGGCTGTTCTATAGGGGCAAGGTCGAATTCATTGTGGTTCACGGCTCTGCCAGGTAAGTACGGCTGTTTACAATCTCAGTAAACTCAGATATAATGTCACGGAATATTCCCCTGATTTACCATCTTGGTTTACCTAGATTGGGCTGTTTATTGCAAATTGTACGGTTAAACACATACTTATATATTCCAAGCGAATTCATACCGCAGCGGAAAATACTAGAAATATTTCAGAGGCCATGCAGTAACATTCATATTAGTACCGGCTACCGTACCAGCGTCATGCTACGGCTCTGGAACATATGAGGCTGAAGCTGTTTGAAACCAATATAAACTGAGCTGCGTTTTGATTGGCCAGTATCGAGAGAACAGTGTCGTTTGCTCATTCGAAATATTTCACGGACATGAAAGGAGCAGAAGGGTCCGTGTAACCTTGCACAATTCAATTTTCGTTTTTTGTTTTTGGTTTCTCAAAATCAAAAATTGAAATTTGACCGTCAATTTTCAATTTTCGTTTTTCGTTTTCGGTTTCTCAGAATCAAAAATTGAAATTTGACATTCAATTTTCAATTTTCGCCTTTCGTTTTACTTCGCGCAAAAATGAAAATCAAATATTGAAAATTGCCTCGACTTGTCCGTTTTTCGTTTTTTGATTTTAACTTTGACGCATCAATGTTAACTGCGCACGCGCAAGGCTTATGATGTCACTTTCGGTCCGCGGAGTAGTATGGAAAGCGCAAATCGGATTGTTTAGGCAGGTGTGGAGCACAATATGGAAAGCCAGTAGGGGGAAAAATATGAGAGTCTCACCACACGATAGACCCCTGGAGCCAGGCATTCGAGTTAGATTATAATGGGCCAACTGCACATGTCCAGAAGTGAGTAGGCATTCGTGCAGTAGGTGTGAAGCATTATATGGAGAACAACAGGGTTGATACACATATGAGTTTCATTAAAGTAGGGTAAAATATTAAATACGTGGGTACCCTAATCATAACCCCAAAAGGAACTTCCTGCGTCGATGCGTTGAAGCTTTTGACACCCTCACTTAAAGCGTTGAAGCGTTTTTGACGCTGAACGTTGACGGGCATGTGAACGCTCCAACGATCCAGGTCCCAAAAATAGAGACTGAAGATTGGACCTGAAGCGTTGAAGCAGTCTGGCATCAAACGTGACGTTTGTGTGCTTGTTTGAAATGGTGGTTTACGGAACGCTGGCAATATTCGGATTTCGCGGCCCATCACCGCGATGCTTACTCTTATTGGTATTAAATCTTTGTTGGTATCTTTATGAATACTATATTTCAAATCAATAACAAATAGCGGTTGTGTGCATGAGTGCTGTTCGCTTTTGTAGCACTCTAAACATCTATGTTTAGAAATGACTGCGTCTTGATTGGCTCAGGTCTCAATGCCAATAACCAATGACACCTGCGGGATGCGACCTATCCAGACCTGTCTGGTGCATCTTCACAAGTCCAGGTAAATCGTGAATCCTCTCACAGGGTTTACCCGGACATTTTTGGTGATTCGAGTGAGTTTTTGTGTCCTTGCCTCAATCTCGAACATTTCATCCCCCGAGGTTATTTTGAATTAGCATGTCGGTATCCCAAGCCGGCGGTTTTTGCTTTAGACTCTCGATGACGATTCAGCCTGACACCAAAGTTATGCCAGCGATGTCACATCTCAAACATTGCAGCCAGTGATTTAGCGTAACGACCTCGCTGAGCCTGTTCAATATTTGGTTTGATTTAGAGGATACCCCTCGATCTTTGTTTTATCCAGAACTACCGTGGGCAACTAACCAAGGCAATGCATAGATACCTAATCGATCAATACACTGGCTCCCGAGGATGGCCTGGTGGGCCACATGCCTCTCACGCTCCACACCTCTTATACGACACGATTTGCGTTTTCTATTCTACTCGTCATACCGGAAGTGACATCATAACCCGTCCACGTGCGAACTTAACATTGATACGTCAAAGTTAAAATAAAAAAAAAAAACGGACAAGTCGAGGCAATTTTCAATACTTGATTTTCATTTTTGCGTCAAGCAAATATCAATTTTCGTTTTTTGTTTTTGTAATCCCAGAATCAAAAATTAAAAATTGACGGTCAAATTTCAATTTTTGATTTTAAGATCACAAAAACAAAAAACGAAAATTGAAAATTGACGGTCAAATTTCAATTTTTGATTTTAAGATCACAAAAACAAAAAACGAAAATTGAAAATTGACGGTGAAATTTCAATTTTTGATTTTGAGATTACAGAAACAAAAAACGAAAATTGAAAATTGACGGTCAAATTTCAATTTTTGATTTTGAGAAACCAAAAACGAAAAACGAAAATTGAACTGTGCAAGGTTACACGGACCCAGAAGGTCACTGTGTATGAGGTAAGAATGTCACCAGATAACACCGTCAATTCGTTTTATTTACGAACCATTTTTTTTTTAAGGCTGCATAGATGGTATTACTATGCTGTTGACCAAATGCGCTAATAAATTTCTAGGGGGTTTGACCCGGCCAACCTTAATTCTTAACCTTAAACTTAATGTTCACAAAGACATCGAACCTTGAATCTTCACACCTGAGGTAGCGCTAAACGATTGGGTTTCTTAGCACCACCAGTCTTATGTACTGGTACCCTCTTTCTAGCTAAATAATAGAGGGCTATATATTATTTAGCTACCTCTTTCTATTTCTAAAGCATATGTGTATATCAGAACCATAATACAAACGTATCTGTTGGAATGCTCTGTTGAAGAACGTGTTCGGTATACAAAAAGGGGGAGGTCAGCAAACCTCTCAACTTATAATTTTGCCAAGGCATGAAACTTGAGCATACGAGCCCCCGAAAATGCGGACTTTTAGGCGTCATTTCATGCATTTTTTTCATATAGATCTAACAGATAGTAACATTTCACCCTTCACGGAGCGTATAAATAAATACTTTCTAAACAGGTGCAGGAGATTTTCGAAATTACAGACTCCTTTTTCTGCAAACTGAAGCAATTTTGAATGATTGTTGGTTATTCTAGAAATAATTTTGCGAAAATGCCCAGATGCGTGAGATTTCGATATAGCTGCGTGAGAGAGTGAAGCAGATGCCAAATGCAATGCATGAGAGTTGGTAGGTCTGGGTCAGAGATATCCGAGAGGATTTCACGACGGACTGTACCGTAGTTAGACAAGATGCAGATGAGAAAGGCATGAAACTCGTTGCTATTTTTTTAACAGGCAGTATTCAAGACACATGATCAGGCCATAAGAATTGCGCTTCTTTCTATACAGTGAAGTTCCGATTGCCGACTTGAGGACTGGCAATAACATACACAGCGTGCCAGTGTATACCCACGGGCCAGTAGCATTTTTACCCCTAACCCCGAACAACGCGCGATCCGTGCCTCTTCAACTTCAAAGACATAACTATCGGAAACAAAACAGCGCTTGTTTGCAGTTGGATTTGTCGTTAGTTATCTGACGCAGACAGAAATGCTTATTGAAGCATAGGGAGACTGGGGGAGAAAAATTCCTCAATTTGAGAATTTCTTGGCAAGTGTACCTGGTCCAAGAAATTTATCTTTAACCTCTATATTAAGTATAATTAATTATTTAATTAATTACAATTAACTTACCAGTGTTAGAGTTTATCCATTTCTCAATAAATTCGTCTTCCACAGATCAGTCCGTGTTATATATTACCCCCCTCCAAGGTAAAATGGGATCGTCCAAAACACGAGCGGCACGTATGCAGGAATCTACTATCATCTATTCGGTCAAAAGGTAAGTCGGACGATTTCCCTTAGAAATCTCAATACCATGGCGCTATTGTACACTGTGCAAAATGTTATACACATCATGCCGTGATATTGGTATATCATAACAGGTTTCAGGTAAGTGGATTAAGGTCATCACATCCCATAACGGTCACACCGGTCACGCTGGAAGTGCATCTGTCTTGGTCACACCGGAAGTGCAACTATCTTGGTCACACCGGAAGTGCATGTATCTTAGTCACATCGGAAGTGCAACTATCTCGGTCACACCGGCAGTGCATCTATCTTGGTCACACCGGAAGTGCATCTATCTTGGTCACATCGGAAGTGCAGCTATCTTGGTCACACCGGAAGTGCATCTGTCTTGGTCACACCGGAGGACTAGTAATCCATGTCACAGTGACAAGGGACAGTCACATCTGTTCCATTTGTCAGAATGGATGGAAATCCGTGACGTCTCAGACTGTCCAAGCAATAGGTCTATATGGTCACAATCGTCTCAACAGGTATATTTGTATCGCATTTTTCACATCAGATGTTCACATTTGTGTCACAGTCGTTTCGGACGGATGGAAATCCGTGGCCTCCCGGACAGACAATAATCCGGACGGTCACAACTGTATATTCGTGTAATGTCCTGTAATAACATAGACAGGCCCAAGTCCTTCGTCGTGCATATTTGTGTCGCATTTGTGACACCGGAGAAAAATCTGTTCGTCTTGGACGGTAAGTTCAAACATCGAGCAATGTCGCCTCGTAAGGGAAGCAATATCACTGTGTGACTGAGTCCGAGTTATCTCCTACAGTAAACTGCGACACTTTATGAAGCAAACCCGGACACTTTATAAAGCAAACCATGTACAATTCCTCACTGCTAAGCCTATACTGTCTCGCACCGGACACTATAAGCGCTTCACTCTGGACACTGTCACACTATTCACCGACGAATTGATGTGTCACAGACAGTGATATTGATATGTCACTCTTCAATTATTCATTTCAATAAACTGGATTTATCAGTCCAGTTAGCGGAGTCCACAGCGTTGCATTATATAAGAACATGACGCGGATTCTCCTCGAGAATTACGATTCGTAGGCCACTGTGGGCTACTAGCAGTGCGACACCGGACTGCGTCACGAATCGAATGAACTCAAACACGTCACTGTTGTGATCAATAGTTTGTGATCGGAAAGCGTCACGTAATTCCGGACATAAATCCTTATCGCATCGGACAATGAAACACGTCACAGTGGGATATCAGAAGGCCTAATGTAAGACCGGATCGCGTCACGTTATTCCGGACATCCAGCCGTATCTCCTCGGACAATCAGCTGCGTCACTGTGAGCGATCATCGGCATGAGACCGGACACCATCATACTATCATGGACGCTTGACAATGAATGACGATCCATCATCCTGCTTCCTCCAGATCACGTCAAGTGCCGAGAGATCTCGACAAGTGCCGAGAAATCTCGTCAAGTGCTGAGAGACATTTTCTGAGAAATGAATGCTGACTTAACATTATACACAGTGCAGCACCAATGGTGGTATAGATATAGAGGATGTCAAATTCTTTCCATTTCTCGTCCAGTTATAACAAAGTTGATGGCAGGGTGATCTCACTGATAAGTGTTCCTCGCCGTATCCTCATCATATTACCATATGCCCACCATGTCCTCACCACATCCTCACATATCCTCACCATATTCTCACCATATGGCCTTGGGAACCTCATGTAACACAAGACAGTGTCATATATGTTGGCCTAATGTAACACGACACGAACAGACTGTCATACCTATCCCGATGTTTCTCGTATATTTGATTGTCTTATCACTCACAAAGTTGATGCAGCTTCATAAATGACATAACAATGGACCGGAGACAGAAATTAATACACTGGGTGACCACCACTAAAGGCTCAAGTGCGATAACCGCATTAACGTCTTATAGCCATACAACCATCCATTTCCATTAATTCTTTGGTCATCTGAGTTTTCTCTTTGTTTTGCAGGATAGGGGCTTGTACACAATGAATGCGGCCCAGCACAATGATGGGTGT